>CH002825.1:117540-188072 GCA_000149265.1 Ciona savignyi | reverse complement strand
TCGTTTTGGGAGTAAGATGTTGTACAGTGGCTGCTAACTTAGGAATTTCTTTAATGCGCATGTTATCCAGTTTGTTTCAGGCTTTTCTGAAGAATATTTTACTGTTATTGACTTCATAAAAACTTAAGTCATCAATGTTGTATTCTGATTTTCTCTAGTACCAACTGCATTAAAAGGTAAACAAACAAGAGGTATAAAGCAATTATCTGGAGGGGGAATGTATAAATGTCAGGTGGTGGTAAAGTAATCATTATAAATCATCGGCAGTAATGCAATAAACTAAGGAATGGTTTAGATTAGATGCCACCAAATACAAAAATAAAAACTATGTGCACTTTTTATGATTTAACATTTCACGGAAAAATATTAGCTGACATGACTTGGTTTGAGCATATGGTCCAAGTATCGAGATATTATATACGTTTTGTTTAAAATTTTCTGTTGATGAAATATTTAATTGATTTGATTCATTTAGTTATTGCTGTTAACAAATAATAGTGATGTAGGTGGTAGACAAACTACAGAGTTGAAAGAAAGGTTTAAACCCTCTTTTAGTTTATCTCTGTATTGTTTATACAAAGCACTAATGGATCACTAATACCATAAAAAAAACATACACCAAAAAAGTACATGCCATTTTGAGAACTGTTTTCTAGGTAACACTATTGAACTAAAACTGATCCTATGGCTGATATTATGGCTAGGGGGTTTATCTACCATGTTTAACCAACATGTTGCTAAGTGATTTGAATAATACATTTGTATTAGCTGCTCATGCCACTGAGGAGTCGACTTTTGGGGTTAAAAGTAGATAAATAAAACCAAAAAGAAATTCCACTGTTAGCTGAAAAACGTTTCAGAAACAAATTACAGATTATATATGGAGTATTGGGTTGCATTGTTTTCCCATATAACATCTGGTTGCAGACCTGTTATTTCTGTTATGTTATAAATCATACCACTTAGCCATTTTAGGGAACAGGATATTCATGTTTATTCCCATGAATGGGAAAGCGCAAGGGCCGATATCACAAAGGCAATCTTCAGATTACCTCATGTCCACTGTCAGGTGACTGGAGCTATTGCAGTGTGTTAGTATGATTGAAACGTTCCTTTAATTTGGTAGAGCCCATTAATTACCGAAGCTATTGCAGTGTTTTGTACAATTGACATGTGTATTTTATTTCACCAGATCGGCCTGGGATTGACAATCGCAAAGTGGTGGAAGACATACAGGAGGAGATACTGTTGGCGTTGGAATACCAACTCTCTCTCACACACCCAAATAAACCAAGGTGAGATCTATTGTAATGCTTGGTAATTTAAGGACTTGTATATCTCTTCTGTGTTAATTATATTTTTTGCAGTAGATGACCAGTCATATCAGAATAATAGTTTATTAGGCAACACACCACTAGGGTCATTAATGCTGCTGGAAGTTCCATATAATATATAACACTGTTTAAATCCCATTCGTGAGTTGTTTTTCCAGCCACCATTACGCTATACTTCATACCCTACCAAATAATGCTATATGTTTCTCAAGGTTACACCCGTTACTATAGGATGTATTCACCCAACATTATGGGTGGGTGTGGGTGGCATAGCCAAGTTGACCGAGGTTGCCAGAAATTAAAATTTGCCTTCAAAAAAATTAAATAAAAGTGATAAAAGAGTTTAAACAAGGTGGTTTTTAAAATTATATGTTGTTAAGGGTTTCACACTCTATAGTTTGTTATTGCGAATTATTGTTTACTTGATTCTCCCTAACAAGTGTGGTTTTGTTGTTTTCTTTTTCAAGAATAAAAAAACAAATTAAATCTCAACTAAAATTCACATCTTTATCAATTATGTGAAAAAGAATTACATCTTCATTCCTAGGTTGCCTCTAATTACTACAGGATCGCTTGGAGCGCCTTGATCGAGCGCTTGAAACCCTAACTTTAACTCTGGTTAAACTTTAACCCTAATCCTCCAAGCGATTCTGTATTAATTAGAGATACCGTCCTCCCTATTCCAGGTTATTTGCGCATCTGCTTCTAAAGTTGGCAGAGCTGAGGGAACTAATGTCGAAACACGTATCCATGGTGCAGAAACTAAGCGAAATGAAGGGTATCGGGCCTCCTTTATTGAACGAGATTCTGCAAGATTTAACATGACAACTGAAGTGCAGGGATCACATGGTGCTACCCCCAACCACACCTGGGTTGTCAAATCTTATGAGAAGCCCCAGGAAGTGACCGTAAAGGTCGTACCCTCACCTCAATCCAATTTATACGGTCGTAAACCCCCTAACAACCCAATTTAAACGGTTGTACCCCTCAATCTTATTTACATTGTTACCCCCTAAATCTAATTTAAACAGTCATACCCCACCCCTCAATCCAATTTATACGGATGTACCCCCTTCAGTGTAATTTATACGGTCGTACCCCCCTACAATCCAATTTATACAGTTGTACTCCCCTCAATCAAATTTATACGAACGTACCCCACCCATAATCCAATTTATATGGTTGTACCCCACCCACAATCCAATTTATATGATCGTACCCCCCCCCCCCTCAATCCAATTTTTACGGACGTACCCCACCCAAAATCCCTTAATCCAATTTAGAGAGTCATCCCTTCGAACCTCTTTCCCCCTCAATCTAAAGTGAATCATTTGAAGTTCAAGGTGTTTTATTTACAGCTGTAACTGTCATCAATGCATTCCTAAGTGTAATTTTTTATTCAAATAATATTTCTACATTGATATACAATTCCCACTGTAATTGTACAAAAACCAACTTATTTCTAGGTTTTTTTTCCCGTTTTTTATATTTTAAACCTAATGGTGCGTCATATATTTAATTTGCATAAAGTAAGTTTTAAAAGCCACTTCAATTTAGTTTAAACGTTGTTCAATGGGCTTCGAATTAGCCATGTTTAAATCTTTCCGCATTTGAAATCCTAAAATCGACCTCCATTCAAATAAAACTATTTGTTTTTCAATCTTTTCATTTGACCAGTTTCGAACATGAAACCCTTCGGTTAAAAGTTGACTCCCTAACGAGTTTGTTCTTGTTTTCTATTCAATTTGTTCCTGTGTCCCTTTCATGTACACTGTGAAGCGTGTTACCGTGTGCGTTTTGCGCTGTACGTCAAGCGCTATACGTTATGCGTCGTGCGGTATACATTGTGCTTGGTGTATCGTTGCTGCGCTAGAGGCGATCTAATTGCCAACCACGGTGCTTTTAATTATAATTGCTTCTGTGTTCTTTCACGCTTACTGCATCATTTTATTTCTATGAACATGATGGCTTGTTTCTAATCAGCACCCCAACGTAGCTTGTTTCTAATCTGTCGACGGCGCCCCAATGTGAACAGAAGTTTATAAATAAAATATCAAAAGCAAAATTGTCGTTTTAATTTGACTCCCTCGGTTTATCCTTATGCCAACCTTTTAAGCCTGGATTTATCGCTCGTTTCCCTGCAACCCGTTGAATAACATATTTAGTCTTGTTCGGTGGTCCGAAGAGAGATTTTTTATGTAACCGATCCAAGTATGGATTCGTGGTACATCTCCATCGACATTGGGTGTGGATAAGAGACATACTTGTGTTTCTACTTTACCACCGCAGTCTATACAGTGTACATGTTAGTTTTGGTGCAAGTGCAAGCTGGTTACAGTGATTCTATCTTTTGTTAGGACATTCATGTTTATCCCCGTGAATGGGAAAACAGAAAGGTCGTTTTATCACAAAAGCAGGGGCAATCGTCAGATTACCTCGTGTCCATCGTCGGGCTCTCGAAGCCACTGTATTGTGTTGTATAGGATTAGGGCATTGCTTCAATTTAGTATAACCTATTAAAACTACTGGGTTTAGGCAATGTCCGCCAAGTGCCTTGCACAAGGTCACAACTGACTAGCTTTCGAACCCACAACTCTTGCTGAAAGGTGACGTAGGCCTACTATCTTACCAGGTTGTTTGGCCGGACAAATGTTGCTATTCTCCGGAATTACAATTGCTTTATATCACCACTTAATTTAAACCCACAGACATAAACGAACACCGATACATGTGACCAATTGCAAAAAGCAATGGGGTTAAACACCTTGGAGCAAGATTCATATGATAACAACTTTAGTTTAGTTTATTTGGTGTAAATAAAATAGTGAGTGTGGCCGCCAAACCTAGGCCAAAAAATAATAATATGGAAACAAAATTAATTAGGACGATATAATCTTATGGAGAAGAATGTGTGTTAAAGCACAACTTGTCTTAGAACTGCATCAATCTAGACATCGGAATGTCAATTTGTGACCGCACACTTTATACGATTGCTCGTTTAATCTAACACGACCTTAGCAACAATTTAGATTACGTAACACCTAATAAGAGCAATGTTAGACTTTAAATAGCCGGTATAAGAAATTAAGTAAAGAGGGACGCTAATAGTTAATCTTTTCAGCTGATTATAGTGGGTTGGTGCGTCGCCTTTCAGCCGATGGGTTGGTAGTTTAGAAACTGGTAGTTCGCTAGTCATTTGTGTCATTGGGCAAAGCACTTAAGGCCTAAACCCAGCGAATTAAAAGGTTGTGTTAAAAGTAAAGGAACATCACAATAACACACAACACAATAGCTCCAGCAATCCGGCAGTGGGCGCGAGGTTATCTGACGTTTACACAGGTATAATAACGCTTATTACGTTTTTCCATTAAAAACATGGTTATCTTATCCTTCGCGACCATTTTCCGACAACAAACATCGGGGACTTTAAAGCCCGGAAGCATCGGACCAGCGCAAACACATAAACGTCGTACGATCTTGTGGCCGAGTGGTTACACGACCGATATCTTCTTATATGCAAAAACGGTCCGAATGCCGAGCGCATCATGGCTTTGCAACTTGGCTTGGTAAAATACGGAATGACGCCAACCAAAACCATATGTGTTGCTGAAACAGTTTTTGGACCCAGAGGTTACCTTACCACTCATGTTGTTTGTTGAACTTCTCAAAAATTTGTATATACCAGCAGAAACGGGTTGCTTCCGGAGTTACATATATCCAATATTGTTATCCACGTTTTGTAAAAGAAATATTTTATTGTCAGATTCTTGCATTACACGTACAACATATACACTTCTTTACGAGACCAACTAAGTCGTAAAACCAATCGTCTACGTCTAAACCAAGAAAGGTAACTAACTTTGAAGATTTAAAATGGGAGGACAACTTCCGGTAAAAAAAGTTTTTAAAAGGTATTTGGGGATTTTTTCGATTCACCCCTTTGACTTCAACAAAATTTGAATTTGAAACTTCTCGGTATATAAAAAAACGGTCTTGGTGACGAGCCCTTAATGTGTTTACACGGTTAAAAAATTGTGATTTTCGAGATTACTAGTTGTAGGGTTTCCCTGGGGCAACGGCGCAAAATAAGATCGAACTGATCTGCCTCGAGTTGGAGCACATTCCCAGGCGGTTTAATATGATAGAACAGTTGCTTTTAATAGCATCTTAGTGAGCTTTTTCATCGCGATGTTTGTTTTGAAAACAGCAGAGAATTTTTCCCGGGGCTACTTATGTATATTCAGTTTGGGAACATGTAAACCGTACTGAGTTATGAAAGGTACAATTGATGGTGCGAAATCTTTCCACGCAATCACGCGTTACAATATATTCTGATAGGTCATTTTACTTTTGGAGAATTATGGTAAATTCCCGTTGGGCTAATCACACATTAAATTAGACCATGTTGGCTAACAATCTGGAAATTTAGGCTACAATACGGTTGTGAAACTTTTAGTTTAGTTTAGTTTATTCATTTTTTGCCCCAGTTTTTTACAAATGGCAAACGAATATAATCAAATGGCAAACGAATATAATCCACAACTTAGGGTGCGATTCGGTTCTACAACATCTATAATCGCAGGTTTAAACAATATGACGGTAAAACAGTAAGACTAGGGGGAAAAACGAACAAAATCAATACGTGTACCCTTAAAAGGAATTAATACAAGTAGCAATCAAAACAAAGTCGACGTTTTATAGCTCTTGTTCGCCACCAAACGCATCTTTTTTGTTAAACACTGTAGTATCACACTATCACAGCCTTCGTCCGGTGGTTGTCCTGTATGCTTAAGCGTTTGGATACAAATAGTTTAGGTGCGATCAAATTGCAATTTCCTGGTATGCTATATATATTATTTTTTTTTTTTGGTAATGAAAGTGTAATCTTTTTAAGCATATAAGCTATTTAAAACATGCAACAACAAGCATTTTAGGGCGTTTATTAACCTGGGGATTGTCCCCAGGGGCTAGTGGTAAAGCAAATCGGCTGTGTCTTGTTCAAAATTCCGATTTGATTCCTCGACCAATCTCCGGCCCGTTGGTCTAGTGGTTAAGTGCGTTGCCTTTCAATCGAAAGGTTGCAGGTGCGAAACTGGTCGCTAGATTGTCGGTTGTGTCCTTGGGCAGGGCACTTTACGGACATTGACTAAACCTAGCGAATAAATGGGTTCTACCAAATTGATGGAACGTGTCTATCATATACAACACACTGCAATAGCTTCGGGAACCCGACGATGGGCGCGAGGTGATGTGACGATTGCCCGTTTGTTAACCCCCTTTGTTTTCCCATTCACGGGGATACACGTGAATATTCCATCCTATCCCTTACTAATTTCAATATTACATCATAATAGGATATTTTTTATGAGTTTAACACGGCAGTAGCGGGAGCGCCTATTTCCAGCATTTTTAAGGTTTTTTTGCCGGTCCAAATTTTGAACCTATAATGGGCTCGTTGCTAAGACCGTTTGTTTGTGGGTAGGTCGATAGGCTATATGTATGGGTCGCGTTAAGCATATCGGCCCACCGTCGGGTTACTTAAGCTATTGCGAAGTGTTGTATGATTATTCCCTTCCATTAATGTAGTAGAACCCATTATATCACTGGGTTTAGATAATGTTTGTTAAGTGCCGCCGACAAGCTAGCGATTAGGTTGGAACCGCAATCATTTGACTAAAAAGCGATGCACCAACTAACCAAGCTAATCAGTTAGATAAATCTAGCATTTTGTCACCAAATTATTTTGTCCGACCGATTAGCTCATTAAAGTAGTGTGTCAAAACTTAAGCCGAATGGAGAAGGGGACGAGCCATATCCGTCAGGTAAGTCTGGCGGGTTAGTGCGCCTCCTCTTAGCCGAAGGGTTGCACGTTCTAAACTAGTTAGCTACTCGGTTGTGTTCTTGGACAAGGCACGGATGTTGCCTAAACCAGCGGATTAATGGGTTCTACTAAATTAAAGGGAAGTCTGAATCATATACACAACACATTGTACACCCCATTGTAATAGTTTCGGCAATTCGACGGTGGGCGCGAGATGATCTGAAGATTGCCCGTGTGTTAACCCCCTTGGTTTTCCCATTCACGGGGATACACAATATTTTAGACATGAAATAAATTAAACTAAATATATGTACGACATGTAACAGCCCCTTTCCCGTCCCTATATAAACACGCATATCCAAACCAATGTTAAATCGGCTTCATAACTAGCGACTGAGCTGTTCACCTAGAAGCCAGAGAAACACGGGACGTCGCTTTTTATTCTAACATGCCACTTTTCTGAGATAACGCGCCCGAGTAAAATTTTCTGCGTAAACTCTATGTGCCCCAATATGATCCTGGCGACATGTGTACCGTTTTGGCTACCATGCGTTTTTAAAGCAAAATTTTTAAACCTAGAAATATAAAACTGAGGGAAACGGAGGGCGGAAGTAAAACCCTTTACGATTTGCTACAGTTCTAAAAAGTACACACATTTAAATGTGCGGCTACAATATATCCAAAGGAATAATGGGCGAAAACTCTATAAATGTGTGAATATTAATAATATTCATATTTAGTAATAACATTTTCCTTATTATAAATCAAAAATTACCAGTCGAAAGAGCTCGATTTGATTAGAAAATTATGTAATTTTTAGAACTGTAGCACCTCGTAAAAGGTTTTAACTTTTTACTTCCGTTTTTCCGCGTTTTATATTTTAAGGTAAAAGAAGTTTGGTGATTTTAGCGGGAAATATAACTGTCGTTAATCTACCGGAATAGGGATCTTCCCGTAGACATCTAAGTTACCGGTACTACTTGGATTATTAATTTTAACTGCGATTCGATTTGCAGTGTTTTATACCGTAGCTTTTTTGTAGCAATTAAATTGAAATATACATATGTCTTTTCAGATTAAACCAACCATGTCAATTTAATAAACTTTTTGTAAACGTACTAAAAATCACTGTCTGGCGACTCTGTAAGCGCCGTTAACACTGTAGGACATTGCTGTGAGACAGATGGAAAATTGATCCAACATTAAAAATGAAACGCTCAAAGGTTCCAAGCTCGAAATTTGCAACAAGCGCTATCAAAAGAAAAACGGATGCAATAAATATTGGGTAGGCTGTATAGTTGTTGTATTGCCCAAAGTGTAACTGCTAGTTGTGGATGTCTGGTGTGATTACAACTGAATAAGGGTATAAACTGCACACCAAAACTATTGAAACTAATTGTGAACCTGCCCTAAGCCCAGTATGGAAAGTACGGCAGCTGCACACGAGTTTTTTTTTTCGCCGCGTCTTTGCACACTTGGGTAATTTCACACACGCTCGCGAGCTGGCAGTATAAACACCGTATAATTTCCAACAAACCTGTAAACCTACCTCTGGACCTCGGGTAATTTACTGTCAGTAAGTTTTTGTTATGTAGATAGATACGTTAGCTGACGGACACGAAAAATTGGGGATAGAATAATATGTTTTTTTAAGATTTTGGTATAACAGTAATGAAAAGGAGATTGTGTGCACACTTGAAGTGTGCACTCCTAGACGTTTGCACACTGCACACTTAAATATTTGGCGCGTGCACACTCGAGATCTCGTCGAAAATTGACGTACTTTCCATACGGGCCCTAAGCACTAATCTCAACCCTGTAACTAATGCTAACTTTAGGTCCAGCCCTATCAATAACCTTAATGTCACAATCTTAATTTTCATGTGCAATGTCCATCTCCCTTTTTTGGGTTTGCCCTCAGTATAGTCTTGATTATTTCATGTATGTGGAAAGACACATGGTGTGTTATAACACAACAATCCTTATATTAGGCTTCATTAATCTGCGTAGCGGGACAACACACTATTCTGTTAGACAGCGGGGTAAGGCAGCACATAATTTTTCGGGACAGTGGAGAGAGTGACAGATGGTATTTTTGTCACTAAAAATGACGGAGAAGGGGTATATCATGAACGGGACAGGGTATATTGGTTAGTCTGGTGGTTTATTGTAGTTAGTCTGGTAGTCTAGTGTAGTTAGTCTAGTGGTCTAGTGCGGCGCCTTTCCACCGAAACGTTATGTTTGAAACTGGTTACTAGCTAGTTGGTTGTATCCTTGGGCAAGGCACTAACGGACATTGCCTGAACTTAACAGATTAATGGGTTCTACTAAATTGAAGAAATGTCTGCATCATACACAACACACTGCAATAACACTGGTCACCTAACAGTAGGCACGAGGTGATCTGACGATTGTTAACCTCATTGGTTTTCCCATTCATGAAGATACACATGAATATTCTATTCTATATCATAATAACCGTCCAACTGATGTTAGTGACAAAAATATTTCTTTCCTCTCATGAAATACCCCATCTGCTTAATTTAATAACGAAAATACCCCATCCTGCTCAAAAAGTTATAAAAAACACTTTGTCCCGCTCGACCGCTTATGATATAATGGGTTGTCCCGCCCCGCTTTACTGCAAATTAATGCAGCCCCTTATATTCTCTCGTGCCCACTGTCAGGTTACTGGTGCTATTACAGTACATTGTATATGCTTAAGATGTTGCTACCATTATGTTCAACCTATTTCACCACTGAGTTAAGGCAACATACACCAAGTCCATTGCATGCTGCATGCGCAAGAACAATAAAATGGAATGCTCTATTTATATTTGTAAAATATGCATAAATATTCTAACTAAACATGAATATTCTATCATATTTACTTGGCTGGGACAAGAAAAGAAGTTATCTCATGAGCTATCTTCTAATTTCATCATTCCCACAGTTAACATTCCCACATGAATTTCATCATTTCCCACAGTGTTTTGATTAGTAACATTCTAAATATCAGAGCAGTTTAAAAGGAGAATTTTACCGTTACAGCATGAACACTGTGGAAAAAAGGTTGACAAGATCAACATCCTTTCTGTCGCCACTGACCAATTTGATGGTAGGTATCTTGCAGTTTGGAAATGATATCTGATATCTATATGTCCATTGCTGTATAGGTTTTATTTAAATGTTGTTACGACCCCTTTGCTTATGTCCGTAGATCAGCTTGCATGTTTGAACAGTTACTCACTTTGAATGCCTCAAGAACACTAATGATTTTGTTTCAACAAAAGTATTGAAGCGTTAAAGCGATAACTACAACAAAAAAAGAACACATTCTTAATAATTAATTTAACATCTCGATTACACTTCATTGTAACACATATGCATACCTGAAATTTGTCGTGCCGTCGTTTAAACACAACGTTCCTCTATTATACAATAGAAAGATGGAATAAGGAAAAAAATAGCAACTAAAAACGCTCTTTTCGGCTATGCCTCTAAATGGGTGGCAATGATGTAAGTCCATAAAAACACAATAAAAAATTAGGATTTCGGTCAACACTAATAATTACTAAAGAACCTGCGGGATAACCTAATTCCCGCAGCTACAAATGTTTTTTAGTCGTTTGTTATGTATGCAGTAAAGCAGTTGTTATTATTTTTTATTTAATTAATTTTATACTGTCAATCACATTTATTATTAGATGGCACCTGCTTAATAACCGCATGGTTTTTCGGTGTCTTAATTTTAATTATTTTTGTATTGTTTATTCTTGCCTGTTCATAAAATGATCGATTGATAGCATATGTTATTCTGGGAATAGATGTGTCATTCTATCCTGGAGGGTTTTTATACACAGTTATCTAACTTTGGATGAAAATCATTGTTATAAAAAATTCAATACTTAAGTTAACAGTCTAGTTGCAAAAGCTATCACAGTTTGTTTTATTTAAAAGAAACGTAGCTTAGAATTGTTTATCGAAAGTTCCTTTACTGTGTACACAACCAACTAGCAACTAACTGTTTTTGAAAAAACAGCCCTTTCAATTTCAGTTAAGCGCTATTAAACAACCCAGAAGTTGGTTGTTCTATGTTTCTTTTTTGTTTTAATGTTTACCTGACAACAAATCACTTAAAAATTTAACCGGCGACTGACAAATACAGACCCCTACCTGTGAAACAAGTACCGGTATACATCCGATCATTTCATAAATGCTGGCCCACTTCACGCTAATACAGGGGTGGCAACTTCTATAGTCCTGGGGTCAGATGTAGGAAAATAAAGTTCCTGGTGGGCTGGATTATTACATGAATATTATTCAATATCATAGTTACAGGTTATGGTTAGATACAGTCTGTGGCCGGTCAAAATCCCTTAATGGCCGCACCCTGCCCGCTGGCCGTATGTTGCCCATGCCTGCCCTAATACATTCCCAAATAATCCCTTTAATGCTCTGTGGTTATATGCAGACGCCATCTACCCGAAAACGAAAAAAAGTCGAATGCTGTGTCGGGTGTAGTGACATTGGACCATACTGTTCGAAAGTAGACACATTCAAGGTATATGCCTGCTTCTTTCATATTATTTAATATTGTAACCAGTGCCACTAGATACTTTTATCCATAGGACAGGGCAGTGATATGACCTTATAAAAAGGATATTTGTTTAATTACTTTGATTTTTACAATAGCTGATTAATCTAGTAAATGCAGATAGAACCACCTAGTGAATATTGTCTAAATAAATTACTGCCTTCTCGCAGCCGTCATACACAAAAAGGACTATAGAATCAAAAAATGTAATTTCGTCAAGGACAATCATAGAAATAAAATGTTACAAAATTTACCAACCATAAAAAATCACTGAACCAAAAAAAACTACTGCAGAGGTGCAGTAACAATGGGTACTTCTCTACCTTAACTACATTTGAGTTACCGGAGATATTGTTATTGTGTATGACAACTAATATGTCCAATTAGGCTTTGCTACAGTTTTCATTAATCCAGTGGGTTTAATCAACATAAACTAGAGTGATTTGTCTAAGCACAACAGTTCAGCTAGTGGCTTGCTGGTTTCGATCGAACTGCTTGTCAAATGGGAATCTAACAATATTTGTAAAAGTAGAAAAAAATAATTTGAAAATTACCAATTAATCTCTTTTAGCCTATATATGCTCTATAATTTTACTATATATGTGTGTCATATTTTTAGTTTATTTATTTTATCGCTTCTTCAGTACCGGTACTTTAAAATAGAATATCTAAAAAAAAGCACGAAAAACAGAAAAACTACAGTTGTTAAAACTTGTCTGTCAATACACACAAGAAAAATTGACGTAGCTATTAAACCTAACATTAGACAAACACAAAACAAACATATTGCGGATCATATAGTTAAAGATACCACTTTGATACACCACAATTATGATATGATATGCCCGCCATTCAAGCACATCTTTATTCAATTTAAAATTCATCATCTTGGAAATGCTATTACTGTTGTAGGCTGTTACTCTGTGTAATTTTTTAAAACACTTAACCGTTAGTTGGCGATAAAGAGCTGTATTGTAAGCAAAAATGCCACCGGAAAGTCAAATGGTCATGTTTGTTGTTGTGGCTACAAATTGTTCTGTAATTGATGAGAAATTTTCATGCATTTGTGCATGTTTACCTGCATGTGACGAGTCTCCAAAATGTTTTCAGAATGGTTTGTTTATCGTGTACCTAGAACTGGGTTTAAACCATCTGAGCACATGTTTAGTATAAAAACGTTAATTTTAAGGTAAATTCATCTATACCAATATATGTATTATGTAGGTATGTTATAAATTCATCTATAATATATGTAGGTTTTATATAAATTCATCTATACCAATTAGGGCTGCGAATTAACGGTTAATTTAAAAAACGGTTAACTGATGTAAAAATAATCGGTTAACCGTTAACCGATTTTCTTTAAACTACCATCAAGCAAAGAAATAACGCGCGTGATTACCGGCATTACCGGGTCTTATTTATGTGTTACTTTATAGTTTTTAAACATCACCTTAAGACACATAGTATAACTTTGATTGTAATGCGTAATATTGAGTTAAAAATCAAACAATCAGCTTCCGAATGGTTGCTTATATTACGTTGACAATCAAACAATCGACGTGTGAATGGTGCGTATATTACGTTGACAATCAAACAATCGACGTGTGAATGGTTGCTTATATTACGTAATAATGAAACAATCAACGTGTGAATGGAGTTATGTATATTTGAAGATTATTAAAACGCAATTACGCCCAATTAAATGTGGGCGGTAAAGTAACGTTAAAAAACGGTTAAACGGTTAAAATTTGACGTGACGGTTAACCATAAAAACGGTTAACCGTGGTTAACCGTTAATTTTTCGCAGCCCTAATACCAATATATGTGATTTGTAGGATGGTTGGCTCTTCTAAATGTCCTAATCAATTTGTTCTTCAAATGACACAAAAACCTTTTGTTTTTTAACAGTAAAACGGGTCCTAATACAAAGACTCAACCTAAAAACTTGATTCTTTTTTTAATTAGCAATGACAGATTACATAACCGTTATCTTTGTGAAGGGGTCTTGTATAAAGCAAGGGTAGAGGCACATAAATACTTGTAATTCTGTTTAATTGTATACAAGCCCATGGCTAGCCTCCTTTGGGAGTATTGTGTGTACACAGAAAGCATTGTTTGCATCACAAAGGTGCCAAAATGTGGGTTTAGTAGCCACGTCTAATTACACCGAAACCCAATAATTGATGGTTTTTAAACGTTTTCTAACGACTGTCGTTTTGCCGCTTTTCCGTTTTCCAAATTTATATCAAAGGTTCTGCTTCGTGTTTTCATTGTGGAAACAAAAAATAAATTAAACTAAAATAGTTGTAGAAAACCGTGTCGCATGTAATAGTAGCAGAAAGGGTGCTTGTGAGGTGAGAGCAGGTCAAATAACAAAAGCGGATTAGGAAATAAACAAAAACAGTTTATTTCAAAGAACAATTTCGTCGAAACTTGCCTGCATTATGTTTGACCCGTTGTAAAGTATTCTGTGATAATAATATGCACACATTGTGTATATTGTTTTATAGTGTGAATTTTGAACTATTGACCTTTCTAATACAAAGTACAGTAAGAGGAAATGATTGTGAGAGCTTCTCTTGTTTCATCCTTTTCCTATTGCGTGCTCTGTAGTATAATATCCCATGTGATGCTGCAAACGTCCACTCGTGGCATATGTCAAAAATTAAAACGAATTCTAATTTTAATTGAATTCCCTCGACAACCCTATAGGGGGAGGGACTTATGAAATGGCTCACTTTAACTATGGATGATAATTCTAACCCTTCTCCAGACAATAATTTTAACCTTTATTGTTAACTCTAACCCTAGCCAATACACTAAACATAACATCTTTATTTGTGGATTCCCCTTTTCCTATTTTTTTGGTATCCTAGTACCAAACCTACATGATTATTAATGCTTTGCAGTTGCCTAACAGTCTCATACTCACAATTCCTAAGCACAAAATTCGTTTTTTTTATTTGTACTTTGATGCAAAAAAGGGTAAAAAACTGGTGAAAAAGATTTTAAAGTCATAAGATCAACCCGCATTTATAGATTGTTATAGCTTGTTGAAACTGCATAGTACAGCATGCATGTGATATTCTGGTTCCATTGTTGTATATTTAGATGCAAGTAGTGCATTGCTGGTCAGGGTGACTCATAGGTTGAATGCAATGACTGAGAATGTGTCACTCAGTGTTGGTGCTTATATGTGAAACAAATAAATAATGCACAAGCGGGGACTATGCTGCTAGGCCTAGCATGCAAGATGATGTATTAGCTTTTTAAGGCACTTTCTGTTTTTAAGTTAATTTGAGAAGCCTTTTGTACCCTGTGATTGCCTAATAGTCAAATTACGAACAATGAGATTACATCTACAGACATTGCAGTTAATCTAATAGTATTGCTCGGTCGCACAGTTCATTATAAATAATCTAATATTGATGGTGAATTAAATAATCGCTTGTTGTTTGTTTTTATTGTTTTTTCAGCTGAAACGAAAGCTCTGGATTATACCTCTTGTTTATGCTAGCGTATAACAAGTTTTGGTTCTTATTTTTTGTCCTATTATTAAGTATAGGTAAATGGTCGTATCACAGCTCTCAGAAAAGGAAAAAATGGCAAATGAAGTAACGTACATGTTATTTAAAAAAGAATATAAATAAATATAACGCACGTCGCACAAGGCTGTCAAGGGTTTGCACAGAGCTTGGTAAGAAATAAGATACAACCACATCTGTAAAAAAGCTATTGGTGTTTCATGTGCTGTGTAATGTATCATTGTGCAGGTTATCGATAAAGTTAGGGCACATAAATGCCCTCACATTGTAAGCAATTTTTCTATCCAGATTTTGCTCAAAACTATGTAAGTTTTTTTGCAACTCAACAGATTTTCACTGAGTTAGTTAAGTTTATTTTTCCGTTTAACTGAAGTTGATTATCCATGTACATAGAAAAAGTAAAAAATAATGTTACAGTGATAACTGTAAAATTACCTTGATAATAAAACAGTTCCGTTTATTCCAAGAAGTTGTTGTTAAGTTTTACTTAAGGTCGAGTTAACCATATCGAAGTGGCTAAAGCATTTGAAGCAGTCATTTCGACGTGCTTGTCTGAGTCTCCATCAGTTCAACAAGTACTCGCGTGTTGTGTATTAGACATGTTGACTTCTCATTATAACTTAAGCAGAACTTAAGTTCCTGTTGCTTCATTCTAGTTCCGTTTTACGGATAATAATAACCCATGACGTTATTGTAGAAAGGGTAAATTTGGCAAACAAGTTTCTTGCATGTTATGGTAAGGTATTTTCTTTCTTGTGTAATTATTATTTACAGTATTTTGTAAGTTTAAATTTTTTTTATTGTATAAAACACTTAATAATGTGTGTTAGTAACTAGTTTCAGTTTAGTTCATTCATTTTTTGCTCTGGTATTAAATAACAGCAAAAAACTAAAAAACAGGATCAGGGTAAGATTGCAAAACGAACAGTTGTTGACACGTTAAAAAAACTGTATTTAAATATTAATTTGAACTGTGCTCTCTTTGCATACAGCCTTTCAGGTAATGAGACAGTTTGATCGACAGGTTGCAGTGGAAGCTTAGCACAGTGGTTGTGCGAAGGTTTGCCAATTTGACGGTTAATTGATCGAAACTAGTCTCTTGCAAGTAGTTTAGTTTTTGGTTTATTTTTTTGCTTCTTTATAACATTAAAGAAAAATAGCATAGTTATTTTAAGTTAGGGATGCAGGATAAAAAAGAAAAGCTACAGTGGGTATAACACAGTAAATACACATTGTAAAATGGGAAAGAGTGATGTGGTCCTTAGACCTTATATTAGACAACACAAATTTCGACAGTAAATATTTTTTTAAACCAAAATTTATAAAATTATAACATGAAAGTGTAAGCACGACCAGTACTAAGTGAAAGCTGGCTTTATGTAAAGGTGAAAAAAAAGTCTTTGTTAAAAGGAAATTCCACCAGTGCTTTAAAACCATGTTAAAACATGCTTGTAACTAAAGAATGATTTCCAAACTTTTTTTTTAACTGGGCTAAGGTTTGAACCCATGATTGGCTTGTCTCCAAGTCCATTTTTGTATAGAATTGGTGTATGTATCGATAGCGTTCTTCTTTTTAAACGTGTTTTATCACTGTTCGCTTTGTCTTTTTTTCTGTTCCTGTGCCGTGATTTGCTTATTTGCCGTTTTTTTAATAGTGGGTCAAAAATGGAATAAACTAAATGCAACCACGCAAAATATCATCATCTTCGCTTCAACGTCATTGTGTTTACCTACCACCCATTTCATATTGCTCAACATGACAAAATCTCCAAGAAAAACAAGTCTCCAATGCTTTACCCTGTAATCGTGGCTCTAATTGGTTTCGCCACGAATTTCCGTCGCCGTTAATCCGACCAAATGGCCAACGCGACGATTAATTCGCAGCTAGTTGGTTCGTCGTTTCCTGTCACAATTGTGCGCGTCATTCTTTGAACCAAGGGAAAACTAAAAGGAGAAAAAGAGAAAAGGAGAAAAACTGCAAACAAAAATTAACATTAGGGCATTTAAGTTTTAAACATGGGTTTGGGAATAGTTCTGGGGTTCAGATTAGTGTTTAGGCCAGGGTTAAAATTAGTTTTCATAGTTTTTGTAGCAATTTCAACTTTTTTTAGTGTTGCCCTTAATCCAAGCTTCACGTTAGGTATATTATATTCTGTGTATATCGCATAACACAATATTATTCATAGTAAAAGTAATTGTATTTTATTATTGCATCGCAATATCCTTGGTAAATAACATTTACACGTATCTCTTTTAAACGTCCGGGAATTATTCTCCACATTTGGTTTAGTTTCGTTAAGTTTACTTATTTTTTGCCCCGTATTAAATAATGGAAAATAAAGCAAATCATCGAATAGGAACAGAAAAAGGCGGCAAAACGAACAGTCGTTAAACACGTCATTCAAAAAATGATATAAATAATTTAATTTATGGTGAATCGGTTTGAGTTTTCGTCGACTTTGAGAAATTTAAGATCCAGTTAAACGTCGTGTTGTTGCTGTGTTGCAATCAAGTCTGGAGATCTAATCGCTAAGTGTTGTGATGGATGGGGGAAACATGAAAGGTCGCCTCACTTGCTCGGTTATTTTCTGGCGTTAAATGACGTAATTTGAGCATACAACATTATGCAAGTAATGCAAGTAATTGCCTGAACCCAACGGATTAATGGGTTCTACTAAATTGAAGGAACGTCTGAATCATAAACAACACACTGCCATAGTTCCGGTAACCCGACGATGGGCTCGAGGTAATCTATCGTTTGCCTGTTTAGTAATTCCCCTTGCGTTTTCCCATCCCCAGAGATAAACATGATTACATGAATATCCTATCCGCTATCCTATCCAAATCCACGTAAACGTTTTAATCTGGAACATTCTTCGTATATCTATTTGTCGTAATGTAATATTCGCAATGATTTTAAAATACTTGTAATTTAAATCAAGTTATGTTGTTTATTTTACGACGATACCAACATAAATGTTCTCAGAAATGTCTTGTTTACTAGTTATTCCGAGTATAAATCGTCTGAACTTTCTTTAAGCAAAAATGCATTGTAAAGTAAGCCTTCGTGTTTAATTCGTGCGACTCGGACGTCCATATTTATGAAATTACCAAATGAAATATGTTTTAACCGGGCAAAATCTATGATGATGGGGTCGTAATTAAGAACGTATTGAGAGAACTGGAAATATGAATCGTGTTGACCATTTTCAAATTCGGCAACGCTAAAGGGAGGGAAAGCGGGAAGGAGGGAAGGAGGGAAACTCCTCACCAAAACTATGAAAATTAATTTTAACCCTTAACCCAAACTAACTTTAACCCCAGAAATAACCCTAACTCTAACCTCATGTTTAAAACTCTATACATTTTAGTGTGCAGTTTCCCTCCTTCCCGCTATCCCTCCTTTTAGTATCCCCCTTAAATTACCCGAAATCATACGAACAAACGCAGTCCGATGAATAATCTTCCCGCTGTGAAACATTGTTTTAATCTAGTATGTCGGTCAGCTCTGTATGCAGTCTTCCCTTACTGTAGGTCATAGAGGGCATTGTTCTTGTATAATCAAGCTGGTTAGCTGTTTATAAACTAGCTTGCAATTTTATCGTCGCTTTGTATGCATTCACAGCTTATGCATTACCATCAAAATTCAAAACCCTACAAAGAAATTGTAAATAAGAATTGTAAACCATCCCGCGTTTTACACATGTTTTATTGTGGGAAATTAGAACGCATTGCGACCCGCTGAGCTTACAGTATGCAAGCGTGGTAGTTTTGGGACGTCAGTTAAATGTATTGTTCTTATTTCTATATAATTTTGATTTTAGCTGTTTTGGTATTTTTTGGCTTTTATGTAACAGAAAAATTCGTTATGTAAAAGTGTAGAATGTGGAAGTTATTCCACCAAGTCTATAAGCACGCCAATTTGACATTTAAAAAGAAGCATTTCTTTTTACTTTCAGCGGTTTTCTTTCAGGAATGACAACGCAGTGTTTGGGCGGTCATGTGTGTACAAGTATATTCCTATTGTTCGCGATGTCCACGCCTAGTTACATAACTAGATTGTTAAAATAGTGACTGGTGGCCCGAATGACGAACACCCTGCAGCCAAGTGTGCAATTGCGGACATACATAATTCATGAGGCACAAATTCACTGTAAACTTGTTTGCCCTGTAGAGAAAAACTGTGAAAAGTGTGAAAACGATTTTCGGCGTCGCTTTTTACAAGTTTATTCCGCTGGCTTCGGTGGTTTAGCTCTGACGTCACGAACGTGCCTTTTTCTTTAGAAACGCGAGAGAACCCCTAATCGAGTAGTCTTCTTTTATCGCATTTTAGAAACACACCTAGCGCGTGCGAGGACGCGTTTAGAAGCGATGGTGCGTGGTTTAATGGCAGCTTCGCTCGAGCAAAACACGATTGTAAAACTAAAATAACTTCGAATGTAATGCCGAATCGGTACAGTTCTTTTGTAATTAGATTTGTCTTAGGAATCTTTAGATATCATTGCAGCGTAGGCAGAAATGTTAGATAACAGAAGACATATATTGGTTAATGTCCGTGCGTATTCACAATTAGACTATAGGCTCGCTTAGTTCTAAACCTTATATGATGGGTTTAGTTGTTAGAGTATTAATACAGTTTTGTGGATTAACATCAGATTAAACTATGAGCTAACGATATTGAGGGTTTAGATTTGAGTTTATCCGACTTAAGACACTTAAAGAAAGTACGTTATTATGGAAATATAGTTCTTTCATGCTTATATTCACCATATGTCGAGTGCAGGTAATAGTTAGTAGTATTGACTATTTAAAGGTAATTGTAAGTTTCGGGAGTGTCTGCTGCTGCCAACGTCATTTTATTTTAACGAGCCTGGTCATTTGTGCTTGTGGTGCGCTCAATAAATCAACATGTCCATCCACATTCCAGCAGTTTCAATATTCAGTTTGGAAGCCAATCTCGACTATAATCAGGAAATTGTTGTAAACTTCAACAGCCCCTCTTTACTATTAGTTTATCATATGGACGTTTTCGTAGAGATTGACCAATTTGTCCCACCAGTCTGTTGGGTGTATTTTTGTGCTTTTAAAGCGTCTGTTTCGTTTAACACTTCAGCCGTAAATCAGCGCGCACCCCAAGGGGAAACGGTTGCCATGAAAGAAACGAACCAAACCAAGTTAGAACCAAAGTATCCCGTTGCGAATTAGGCCGTCTCGTTTCAGCTGTTTTCTGTAGTTGTTTTTTCCACCGGATCATATTATCTCGTCCTGCCCGTCTGTGTTTTGGCTTCCGAGGTCTTGTGTGCGTTTGAGCCCAGATAAGCCCTTACAACCTGCCTAGCCAACTCGATTAGCGGCCGCAGAGTTAAGCCATTCGAGTTCAAACGTTCAATATCCGGTCACAACTGGTACAAACCGGACACAATGTGTTGTATAATTTAAACCTCAATGCATAGTCCACTACAGTGGAACTTTAAACCTATTTTGTCTTGGTTTTGTTTGTTTTGTAAATCGTAATTTAAGTTTATTTATAGCAATTTTTTTGTATCCTATTCCTACCCTATCTGGCTAAAGTAGCTATAATTGTTAGAGACAGTCGACTCCATTACGAATATGTCTTTTGCTGTTTCTTCCATGTAACATTCCATTTTAATCGATAAATCTTTAATATCGCGGGAGAAAAAAGCATATTAATTAATTCAATACATGTAAGATTGGCGGTGGATAAAAGTTCGCTTTAAATGGGTTATGTTTTACTTTCTATCATGATGACCGTGTGCCATATCAGCTTGTACCACTTGTTTAAATGGATCAACGTGAAACATCTCGATTCTCTTGGTGTTAAATTATTTCAGCACAATCTTTATAAATAACGACTTAAAATCCGCAATTTTGTACGTTTGTCTTTGTAGTGGACGTTTTGCAATTTAAAAAAAAACGTGTGTGCGTTTGCGTTAAAATGCTAATGGCTATTAAACCATTATTTAAGCAACTCTAGTCTATTGAATCTTTCTAAACCAATATTATTCGGTGCTCGAAATGGTATGTTTATTCGTGTGGCCGTTGGTCGGGTTTTTACCGGAACACTTCAACGTAATGTAACCCTTTGTATCAGCAGAAGTCTATTGTTTCACATAATCTTGCGACAATTGTGTGATAAGTGGTAACTCTAGCACGATTACCTCACGGATTTGTTTGGAGATTACACTTTGCACCATCACTTACTTTAGTGTTTACTAACGCGTACTTTAAAGACACGTGACAAAACTGCAGTCATCGCACATATTCACACCCAGGGAAACTACAACGAGAGAGTAATTAGGAGCTAAAATTCACACTGCTGAATATTACAGAGTTGTTAGTTATGGAGGGTTAGTTCTGGGGTTGAGATTAGTGTAAATGAGAGGGTTAAACTTAATTTCCTTATTTATAGTGAGCCGTTATCCCTTTTTCCTTTCTATAGTGATATTCTCATTTTTGTCCATCTGTTCAGCTTATAAAACACTATGTTTTTCCGGGACATAATATCAAAGGCAAACTTCGGCCAGTGTGTTTTGATTCATTTCAATTTTCTTTTGAGAGTTTGATCTCTTTGATTTTCATTTCAAGAACTCCTTTTGTTGTGTTAAGCACTTGAGCAGTAAATCGATAGAACGTAGCAGAGTTGGAAAGGGATTGAACAAGTTTAGCTATGGAATGTATTGTGATACATATAAGAACTTGGTAGGTGTAGCGATAGCACAAAAACTTAACTCTTCTGTGGTAATTGTTTGTCCCAAGGCGTTACGTGGTCATACAATGGAGTATATCGTGCTGTGGTCTGAGCTTTATGCCTCGGGCTATAAGTCGCATTTATTGCCAGTGTGTGGGCAATAACGGGTCGTCATAACAGCGTAGTTTACCATTCTTTGAAGAGTGTAAACGTAAGAACACAATATGCTAAACTGTAGTGCTCATTAAGGTGCTCGCGTGGCCGATTTCAATCACCTGAATTATCGAACCTCGTACCGTCAGCGCCAGTGTTGCCGAAACATTTTAACTCCGCCGATCGCTGCTGCATTTGCTCTAGCTGCTTTTGTTTGTGCGTGCAGCACTAAACACAGTCGTCATCGGTCCACACGCTGCTCGCAATTTCCTGTGCTCATATGACATCATATCCGCTGCCCAAGCCTCTGCTTTATCGCGACGTCATCCACAAAAACAAATGTTTACACGGTAGATTGTTATTGTGCTGGAGCCTTTGCTGTTTGTGCGCGGTTTCCCGAAAGATCTCATCCGTGTGTTGCATAATACGCGCGAATCACGTAGTTCTGGTCAGATATTTCAGAGCCGGCATTTCCAAATCTGTACTTCCGCCGTTCTAGCCCAGAAAGGGAGAAACGATTCTGACCAAAGCAAGTGTTTTACATGCAGCTGCAAGATGGGTCAGTTGAAGCTAAATTCGTATTGACCGTGAATATCGTCAAACTTAGGAAAATATGACAGAATATTAGGTTTCAGTTTATATAGCTGCAATAATTATGCTTGATTTTAATTCCAGGAGGCAAACGTAAAAGTTGATATTTTACTTTTCACCTTGAGACGTTGCCGTAACCGGGTTTAGTTTAAATTATATCCCATATGACTGTAGGTATATAGCAAAAAGGATGCAGTGGCCTAAAAAATTGCTGTGTGCTAGGGTGTGAGCTAAATCCTTCCCTTATCCTGTAATTACCCTGTAATGCGTGAAATGTAATAACGACTAATAAACGGCTTGAGTCGCGGGCGAATTAAGTTTAATACGGCATCGCCCTTAATACCTTTATTACAATAACTGACCGAGATTTGTATTCGTCACAGCCTGGCTCGTGAACTCGATTAGGAAAGTGTTGTAATTGTATTAATTTAAACAAGGATATGAGATGAAGATGAAACGATTTTTCTCATCCAAGAACAAGAAAAAGAAGTCCACGTCCGGATCGGATGTAATCTTGGAAACTAAAATTAAAGAAATCGACGAGCACCATGCATCACAAGACCTCTCCGACTCCTATTCAAGTAATTCTGTAACAAAGGAGATCGGGAAGAAGGGAAAAAAGAGGACACATACCAAGAAAGTCTTGAAAGAAACTTCATCCGTTGATGAGAGTTTCCTTGATCCGGGAGATTTAGAAAACGGTCATTCTGTGATTACGAGTTCAGCAAATGTTGTATTGCGACGTTCGTCACGTCCGGATGTGCTCCTGCACAACGGACAACTTGCAAGGAAAGGCGACCGCATTCCCGGCTCCGAGTCAAGCTCCCGAACAGCATCATCGGCATCAACGCATTCCTTGACCGAAAGTAAATGGTCGGTTCCCCGTCCATGGTCGCTGGTAGAGCCGGCCCGCGGACAAACGTTGGCGGAATTTGCGGAGGGTCGTTCCAGATACGAAGTGGACGAAACTCTCCAGGAACATACCGTCACCGCTGCTGCAACCACACTTACTCGGGGTCTTACCCTCGAAGAGATTCAACCCACGGCCAAGGGTCCTAGAGCCAGGACCTTTACACTGGACAATTTATTTCGTAGATTTAAGAAACCAGGGAATTCATCCGAGTCTAAGACCCCGTCCGAAACTGATTCCAATTCCGGTATTTTCGGCACCGCTACCGGTCGCAGTTCTTTTAGACTTAAAACGGCAAAGGTGAAGAAATCGAAGAAGAAGCAACGGGATTCAATTGAGATTTCCTCCCAAAACGAACCTTCATCGACGGTAACTGATGGCGACCCTTCCCGGGGTACCAACTTATCCGAGAGCGACCAAACACCAAATGTGGTCGCAAATCAATACGTTAGAACACAGAGTAACGGCAGTTCGGTGAGCGCCGACACGGTAGTCAGTGTCACAGATATCCTTGATACAGTCAAGCACGCCCCACTTGGTAAGCAAGGGACCGATAACGTATTTGCGAAGGAGATACTCGAATCTGCGTGTTCTGAATACCAGAATGCTTCATCAGAACGGGGTATGGATTGTTCAGATCACTGCCCAGGTGTGGTCCCTGGTGTGTCTGCTTGTACAACAGTCGGTGCCAATGTATCTATTGTGGACACTCATATATCCATCACACACACCAAACCTACACCTTTACATACGGTCAACGATGAAGAATGCACTTTAACGCAATCAAGCGAGCTCCCAACCTGCACTGCAGCATTAAAAACCTCTTCGAGGGACGGCGACAAGCAAGCTGCCTGGTTGTCAGACACCAGAGGCCCAGTAACCCTCGCGAGCTCAATGACTTGCCTCACTAACCCGACAATCGAGAGTCTGCAAGCCAGCGAGCCTAGTACGCACACATTACCGAGAAGACGCAGCCACACGTCAACGCCGGTGAAGTTAAACAAAGGCTCGAATAACAACCAAGTCATGTACGCGTCGTCGCCTCAGCTTAGCCGAGCCTCGAATTCTGCAACGAATCTCCCCACTTCCCCACCTGTTTCGCCGGATAACGAGGAAAGAGTTGAAACGACCGACTCTGTGGTGTCAATGGGCGGCAGAGCGGCCGTTGATTCCCCGATTAAGCGAGCTATCGGTTACCCTGGTGTAGTGTTGCGTCGTCACCAGAACCGCCGGAATAAGAAACAATTCGTCAAACCTTCCTCGAGCGAGGAACTTTTGTCGAGCGATATACGCGCTAAACATGTAATGTCGCTAAATATGGACGATCTACCAACATACGCAGAGACACGTCAACGACATAGGCGTCGTTCGGTGTCGCTGTTTGGAAGGGATGGCGGAAGTCAGGATAGCTTTCCCCACGAACGCTTGTCCGGTGTCGAGGCGGGGCGCGCGAGACTTCGGGCTGCCCTTTTATTCCAACGCTACTCAACAATGTCGACCAGTGTCGATGATGTCAACATAATGAAGTTGATGTTAGGCTCCCAGCAATCATTGGATAACCTTGATAATATGGATGACGATGAGTTCCTGGACATGTACCTCGCGCCCCCGGATACCTACGGTGCCGGGGGTGATGCCAAGGGAAACGACCAACACCAGGTAACTTTCTTTGGGGCTTTGGGCTAAAAGAAAGACACTAAAATTCACACTAAAATGAAGCTTATGGCGCTATAGTTACGGTTAGTTTTGGGTTAAGATTAGTATTTGGGGTAGGTTAGAAATTTGTATCATCGTTTTAGTCAGCAGTTTCCATCTTTTTCTCCAGGGTTTGCCCTTTCTTGGCCTTAAATTGTGGGGAATACCGATTTCGCGATTGACATAACAAATTGTCATTTGTGGATAGTTCCCCCGGACGTATTTTTACAAAATCGGGAACAATGGACACCTTGAGTCGTTCCCATCAGTACAATAGCTGGGCGGTGCTGGCTGTGTCCAATATTATCTTTGTAAACTATAGCATGTACATATCATGGTCTTGGAGAAATCAGATAAACATAGTTGACTTGCGAAGGTTTGCAAATCACCATGTTGCTAAGAATATGGAACTGTGTTGTTGGAGTCTATTTTGAAATAATTCCCGGTTAATTTTGGTAGAATTTAACATGTTTCGGTCATAATGAATCATCATGAATGTTTGTACTAAGCCCTTTTGATTTAACTTTTCATCTTTGAAGAAATCGGTAAAACCGAGCAGCCCAGCAGCTAAATTATGTGGTTTGTCCAACCGGTTTGTTAGGATTTTTCATCTCCAATTTCGTGTTCAAATGCCATAGTTTTGTATTATTCACCGTTTATTCATGTTCGGTATTGGATTCAAGCTATTTTTCTAACCAATTAATAGCGTGGGCGTGTTGAGTAATATTCCTAAGTCGTATATCGCGTCGGTCTAAAATAACCGCAACGTCATATTCCAAACAAGCCTAGCCAAAGGGCTAATAGTGTAATTTAACCTTTCGGTAAAACGAGCCAATTGGCTATTACAACGACGTACACTCAACCTAATGATCATTTAATATCGATTTATTGACAGCCTGTAATACAAGTTTGCCTCTTGTTGATATTTATACGTGTTACGTAATCCACGACTTATATTGACCAAAATTGATTACTGGATTTTTTACGATAATAATTATATGGGGAATTTAGATTGTTAAACAACTTGACTTAAATGGTTTAATACGAAAATATATTGTCACTTGCTATTAGGGTCGTTGTTGTTGGAATTTTTTGTCAAACCTCTAGGTATTGCGTATGAATGACGTCATTGCGGTCTTTCAGAAATTTTCCAAATACTTTAGCCGCGGGGCGCAAGTCTATTCTTTCAAATCCAAATTACCAAATACGACAATTTGTCTGCTGGATGGTGGTTTACTTCACATTAGGGGTAGAACTACAGTTCTATAAAGCGAGTAAATAATATTGTGTTATTGGTGGGCGTAAAGCAATCAAATGGTCCATCTGGTATGATCTATCACCGTTCATATGTTTTGTGCGAATTTCTTAATTGATATTCTAAAATTCTAAAAATATTATATTTTTGAAACCCGATCGTTATATTTTTGAAACCATACATATTGGAAAACTGTTCAGTGCTTTTTTTGCAAGGTAGTAAAACGCCAAGTCCCTGACATGGCAATTACACTTAATTACTCGAATTCGTGATTACGACTTACACGACGCTCTATCACACGTAGTTTCGTTTTAAAGTGAAAACTTAGAGGAGACACAAAGGAAAGTACACTCTAAACAAAAAAATAGGACATCAGGGTTTGTCGAAGCGCTGGGGTTAAAATTAAAGTTAAAGTTTGTCCTTGGCTTAAGGTTAGTGTTTGGGGCTGGGTTTAATAGTTTTAATAAGCAGTTTCCCACCTTCCCCTTTCCGTTATTTTAGTGTTTCATTGTTTAAAATGCCAACACATCCCTCTACCATGGAGTTGTACGGGATGCTGGTACCACGTAGTTATATTGCTGCTTTTCGGCTTTCTAACTTTGTTCTTCACACGTCACAACCACAGCGACTTTCGCTACCCATATGTCAACTCTCGTTTTTTTTATTAAATTCTTACCGTAAATTCGCTTTATTGCTAAGAACGTTGGATGTAGCATCTGTCCTACGAATTTCAACCATTATTTTTCCATTTCCCGTGTTTTTTTGTTTTTTAACGGTTTAAGTTTAAAATCCATAAGAGGCTGTCAATAGGTCCGTTAACCATTCTTCCACAATCAATTTGTTTATGGTGTTAAGAAATGCGTTTACGATGACGTCCTGTAAATCAACCCCGGTTTTAGCCTATATAGTTGTCATAGAATCTCTGTACAATAACAGTACAAGGGCAATCCAGACCAGTAACCATGGCCTTCGTTATCTTGTGTCTAACCTTCACCACATTCGTACCGTATATTCGCGATTCCATGGGGAATTCGAACCAGCCGGCCAATTCCCATGATAGACGCGCTTGCCGTCTGTTTGTGGTTGATTCTCACGCTATATTCAGAAGGCCACAGCGGCTGTAGGCGATATTCAGTTTATCACAGCGGCTGTAGGCGATATTCAGTTTAACACCACATACCCACTCCCATCGTACATGGATGGAAGAAACTGCATTAAAAATTGATGTTTTCACCATCTGTTATACCGTCGAGATGCATGCCTGTATTTGTTTCTGTCATTTTCCTAAATGACAAAACCGTTAAAGTATAAACAATATATTATCCTTGCTATAAACACAACGCGCACCCTGAGCCTTAGTGACCCAATGCCCAGTGCATGGAGCGTTAATCTAAAGTGGGATGATCCATTTTACCTAATCTTTAATATGTTCGATTATAATATTCCATATACTGGTCCCTGAAACGTTGCCTACTAAACGTTCTGTTGCTCTATTCTATCCAGTAATCTCTACTGGAGATTACATTAATTGATCGAGATGGTATCCTTCTTCATTCCTGATTCTATACGCTCGCCGTCTTAGCTTAGGTGGTGACGAGTGACTGTAGAGTCGTTTTTGTGGATTGACTTACCGGAATTGCAGTAAAAACTTAATTGGCGTCGGATTAACAGTGGCACGAACTTTCCCCCAGTCAGTCACAGTAAATGGCTGTCAATATGGCCACCAATAAACGTACTGATCAAATTATTAACCACTGAACCTCGTTTCTACAGGAACCGAGTTCGAAACGAGTGAAAACCTTAAAGAAATCCGTGGCATCCTTCGCTAATCTCATCTCACCAGGAAAGCCAAGTAGAACGAGCAAAATTCAGGTACTTTATTACTAACCGTGTCCGCGCACTATACTGTGGCCGCTAAAAGTTCGAGGTTAATTGCTCCGAACGGTTCGATTTTCACTTGTAAGTTGCGTATTCTTGTTGTAATACACGCGGTTCGGTTTACACTCAAAACAAAGGTTTTACACAAGTACAGTGCTGGTGGCCTTGCACCAGCTAATTTGCATTCGTAATGTACGTACCGGTAATAAATCGGGCGCATAAAAAAAAACAATTTATAAACAAAGTTAGCCTATTTTGATTTATTAACACCTCGATAAGACAAGTTTTATTATTTAGTTTGATGGTGCGTTACGTTTACGCGTGACGCATTGCGCTTCATGCAATGCATGACGCGGTGCGTTTTCCGTAACACCCAAACTCCGCTAATATAACAACCTAAATCAGTTGTTACCTTTTGTCGCGCGTTTATTTTATTGCACAAAACTGCAAAACACGAAGACGAATAAAAAAAACATAGATCCTATAAACAACAACAATTAAACCACACGAGATCGTTCAAGTCGCAAACGACTTTAGGGAAGAAATAGATTATTACATTGTTTTTTTTATCATGATAATTTTTTTTGTAAATCCTTAGTTTAGTTTTGGTTCATATACTTAAGCAATTATTAAATTTTGATATGGAGGCTTATTTGCATAGCAAGAGTTTTATATGACCAATCTGGCAGTACTCGGGCAACTTGATCAGCGTGTGTCTAGCGCTCCCTAGCGAAATTGCTAGTTACCACACGAGGTCGCTGATACATTACGTCCATAAAATTTTGAAAGCGTTTGTCGTGTTGCTAAATGACTGATGTGGCTATATATTAGTATATATGTATATAATACCAATTTCTATACAAGAACGGTCTTGGTGACAAATACAACAGGGATTCAAAACCTAGCCTGGTAAAAAAATAAAGTTTTATTTGGAATAAACTTAAATTAAGGAATCTGGCGTTTAAGTCGCAATAAATATGATGCTTAGATAATCGTTCCCATTTGAATGAATGTTTGACCTGAGTTAATGTTTTGGTAGGTTATTCTTTATAAAAGTTTTTAATTTAGTAATTAAATTTAATAAAATGGTAATGACATGGGTACGAATTTGTTGTCAACATTTCTAGATATATTCGCCAAAAGTCCCCACCCAGGCCCATCTAACGCTATGACAATGGTGACCAACCCAAGTGTACTAAACTGACCAGAAACCTAGTGACGTTTTAATCTCTTTGTTTTGTAACAATGCAAAATTGATGTCAGCATTTTCTAAAAATATTCTCTCCCAGTACTTCAATACGCGTTTGTTGTTTTTCTAGTTTCGCTCCGAAGATTAAAGTATTAAAAAAGCGAAGTCCTTTAACATTTAAGCAGCGGAACTTAAATATCAGGCAAACGAAGCGTAATAATTCGTGCGGTTAGTTATTCAAGCGTTTTTGGCCTCTTTGCTCGTGAGATTTGTTCGTTTTTTTAAAAGTGCAAGGCATCTGATGGTTAGTTCGTGCGGTTGCCCGATTATCATTGAAGTTCTAGACAGCCTACCACAGATAGAATACCGCAAATAAATGGCTGCAAAGGATTAGACATTCATGTCTTGATTACTAGACCATGGAATTTAGCCGATTAAATGGAATTTTACCCAGATTTAAGCGTTATGTAACCATTCCAATCCCCTTCCCACGTTTTAACACACAACTCGCCATAATAAATTGAAGCAGCCGCAGCGGTAAAAGATCTATCTTTACCAGTGTTGCCAAATTAAAATGGCAGTACAACAAAGCCAAGAGCCGAGAGTGGATTAAAACCCTGTAGTTTAGTTTAGTTAGTTTATACATTTTTTGCACCAGTATTTTAAAAATGGCAAGCGAATAAAACCACGAGACAGGAACAGAAAAAGACGGCAAAACGTAAATGGCAACACTGCGCCACCGCCACTTTAATTGAAGCCGAAATGTCAATTTGCGTCCTCGTGTCAATTAACAATCGGAACCGAAGGAGACGTTCTGCCGCGTTGAGTAGACGTTGCTGAGTTCCAAAGTTTACAACTATCCAACTGTGATACATGATGTACCGTGGTAGCAATAAGCAGAGCGCAGGTGCTGAAATGCAAAGGAGAGATAGTGAAAAAAATATTGCGTTGTTTTTAAGTATAAATAGCCACTGCGTCTGTTTTTCCATCAAATTCACATTTGTATGCGCCAAGGAAGTGTAGAGAATGTTAGAGCAGGTGTAGTGGTACATATAGTTTTTTTTACCAGGGCCGGGATGCTAATTTTATATTTTTTTGTCAATTTTGCAATCTATGTAACAATTCTGAGGTGCTATACAGGAATATACATAGTTTAGAATTTGTTTCCGCGAAGTTTCAAAAGCGGTCAGAAAATAAAAACAATGAATTACGAACCAATTAACACCACGCTTATAAAGCCATCAGGGCAATTACTGATAGTGTTTGTGCAGTTTTAACGTTAAGAAGTTAAGTAAGCCAGAAGTTTAGTAGTATGTTGTGCGCTTATATAACCCCGCCTTCTAGCATTGCCCCTATTGTGTGCGCACTTAAAAGAAAGTGCCCGTTTATATAAAGCTGTTCAATAAACGAACACCATGGCGTGTACAAAATGTGCATATAATCTTTAAATTTCCAATACATTTTCCCAGGTTTCTTAATGCTGGTTTCAAATGCGAAACATTTCTTTAGGTAGCCCTTCGTTATTGGCACCAACTTTAGTGAACTATTTTAAAAAATCATCTAAAAATATGACAATTCGCAAACTGCCGTCTGCGTTTGGTGGATTTAGCTCTGGCCAGGTGATACCATTTGCCGTTAAGAGTAATAATCACTGTGTCGTAATCTGTACTAATTGTATGCTGTAGGTAGGATACATTAATCCAGTTATTATACACTTCGGACACTTTACGTTTCCTGTATAGAATTTTGTCATGGAATTATCGCATTTCGTATTTAACCGTATTGAGTATGGCTTGTCGAACCGTTGTTTTCGTTTTTTTAACTTTGTTAACATAATTGCTAATGCTGTGGTTAGTTTGCATAATACACGCTTATAAATCTCATATTTGCACAACATTTACGCAGTACTTCTATCCAATTTCGGTATTTCTTCAAATTATACAAAGTATAAAACAAATTGTATAAAACGCGTATAAAATATATCGATTGTGAAAATATATATTATGATTACCCTGCCACAGATATATATATATAGGTTTTAATTAAAATCTGTTTTACAAATGTTGGTGGTTAAAACGTGGTTGTCGCTCTTTTATTTGGTTCTTTGTATAAAGTTCGATTTTTAAAAAAATTTAAAAAGGTTTTTTTTTCAGCGGTCTTCGAGTTTCAAAGAGTCACAGCCAGCGTTCAAGCCTTACCGACCCCCGGGCCGTCAGCATAGTAACGGAGTGAACGCGGGTTCGAACCCCGGCTCGGGAAGCACGCCAGGCAAGCGTACGAACAGCGGGAGCGTGACCAAGAACCGACGAAGCAAGCTGTGGTGCGAAACTTTCGACCACCAAGGGGTTGAAGATAAAGAGCTGAAACGTCAGGAAACGATGTTTGAATTGTACCAAGGGGAGTGCGACGTGGTAGACGACCTTCGACTTGCGAAACAGGTGATTTTTTGTTCTCCAAGTTTTGTTTGGGACGACTCTTAAGGGAGGGAAAGAGGAAAGGAGAAAACTGTTCACTAAAATTTTGGAAACTAATTATAACCCTGCTCTAAACACTAATCTCAACTCCGAAACTAACTCAAACTCTAACCATAATTCTAATACCCTACTTTTTTATTTTAGTGTGCAAACCCTCCTTACCTCTTTTGCTCTGTTTAGTTTCTCCCGTTTGTAAGGATTACTTATTTTTATTTTTTACAGTTTGTATTTTCGGGTTATTTTATTTTATTTTCTCCCAGTTTTATTATCGGATTATTATTTTTTTTTGGGGGGGGGGGGTATTTCTTTTGTTTTCTTCTGGTTTTTATTTTAGGGTTATTTTTTTTATTTTCTCCCAGTTTTATTATCGGATTATTTTTTTTTTTTGGGGGGGGGGGGGGTATTTCTTTTGTTTTCTTCCGGTTTTTATTTTCTCCCAGTTTTATTATCGGATTAATTTATTTGTTGGGGGGGGGGGTATTTTTTTTATTTACTCCCGGTTTTATTTTCGGGTTTATTTCTTTTTGTTTTCGGGGTTTTGTTTTCGTATTTTGGGCCACGTCCCGTCCAATTATTTATTTATATCGCTCGCGCTTAAACCCAGCAAAATCGATAAAGATATCAGCTGAAGAGCAAAATGTCGATAATTCCAAGATACCAACAGCAAAATGGTTAATTTAGACACAAAACACTTGTGAGCTTGTTTATCTCATTTCAATCTCATCAAAAATCAATTCTGCTCTTAATAGCAACATCTATATTTCGTTCTTACCCCCCTTCCCCCCTTCACCCCCCCACGTATAACTTGGATGACTATATATAAGAAATGACGTGCGACTTGTTCGAGTTTCCCACCTTGGAAGATCTTAATAAAGTTGCTCCTCAGTCATAATGATATTGCTCCTCAGACATACCGGGATTCCATGATGACCTTGAAGATGTTAAGTGAAGAGGAGTCCACCCGCATCTTCGGGAAGCTGGATTGCCTTCTACCTCTCCACGAGAATCTTCTTCAACATCTCGAAGCTCAGCGGAATTCCGACGGAAAATGTGACGCCATCGGTCACGTGTTTCTTTCATGGGTAAGTCCCCTTTGGATCGTTTCAAAAATTATTTTTTTTTTTTTAATATTTAATTTAACCCGACGTCACAAAAATATTAACTTACGTCACGAAATATTTTAACTTACGTCAAAAAAAAATATTAACTTACGTCACGAAATATTTTTACTTACGTCACAAAAAAATATTAACTTACGTCACGAAAAAATATTAACTTACGTCACGAAAGAATATTAACTTACGTCACGAAAGAATATTAAATTACTTCACTAAAAAATATTAAATTACGTCCCAAATAATTTTAAATTACCTCTCGAAAGAATAATAACTCGCGTCACGATTTCATCGATTTTTATAATATCTTCAATTTTTACAGTTCCCGACATTGACTCCGTACGACGAATACTGCGCGAACCAAGCAGACGCGAAAGGCACGTTGGACAGCGTAGTGGAACGCGAGGCGCGCGTGCGGGACTTCCTACAACGGTGCCTCGAATCGCCCTTCAGCAGGAAACTGGACTTGTGGTCGTACTTGGACCTCCCGCGGAGCCGACTCGTCAAATACCCTCTCTTGTTGAAGAACATCCTCAAAGCAACCCCACCGGAACACCCCGACGCGATACAACTCGAAAAAGCGGTACGTCATTTCCTATATACATTCCGGATAGAATAGAATATTCATGTTTATCCCCGTGAATGGGAAAACGCAAGGGGGTGAACACACGGACAATCGTCTGATCACCTCGTGCCCATCAACCTCGCTCTATTGGTATATTTGACTGCGCGCACGTGGTATAGATATATATATGCGCGATCCCCAGCGCGAACAGTTCCAAAAATATACAAAATCGTGGATAATATTTAAATAGTTGACAATTCCCATAAAAGCGAAACGATTGCTTAAATGTTAATTGATGTTGTCACAGTTAGCATTGTCACATGATTAAATGCATTATTACCATCAACGTGACATTGCTAAAATGTGGATATATGGAAATTAACAAAATTACTAAAATGTGGAAATAAGGAAAATTACAAATCCCTAGCCCGCCATAACTTGGTTATGTTAGCAGCAAATTAGATACAAAATCCCGATTTTTAAGAACAACTGTTCACTTTATTTAACGATTTTCACGAGTAATGTTTAAATCGCTTCTTATTTTATTTAAATAGCGGTTCGTACTTTTAAATCAATCGGTGATTTCCAAAGTATTTCTCTAACGATAAACCATCGGATAGAAGCTTCCAGAACGCCAGAATTGAAGCAAAAACTTCGATTTATGGATTTTAGAAATGACGCGTTCATACCGACTTCGTAATACCCAGTCAATTCACGCTGTTAACCTCACTACCATATCCTCTATATATCCGCCTTGTCCAATGCATTATCGCACGATTTGAGCGATGTATTATGACCAGACAAATCACGAAATGACGTCACGATTTGCCGCGTCACTGCCACACTACCCCCGTATTCTCCCTGACCCGGATAAATCGCCGCCAATCGATCCAACATCGATCGTTGCCAACTCCATTAATCCCATCCCGAATTTCCCCAAAATCGTATTTGTTTTCAAACCGAGATAAAACGTCCACGCGACCACTTAACCGCCGCCGCGATATAATATCTCGAAGGTTTGGTGTCCAATATACTGAAAAACAATCAAATCAGCAACGTCAGTGGTGCCCATAGTGTAAACTTAAAAGGAGGGAAGAAGGAAAATTGCTCACTAAAATAAATTTTAGGTTTTAAACATGGGTTTGGAGTTATGGTTATAGTTCTGGGGTTGAGATTAGGGTTTGGGGCAGGGTTAAAATTAGTTTCCATAGTTTTAGTGAGCAGTTTTCCTCCTTCCCTTTTATTGTTGCCCCGTTCCGTGCATCGAAATATCCTTTATTTCTGCCGGCCTTTCTCGCTGTTTAATTCACTGCACAGTATTCGCGATTCTAGTGGATCATTCGTCATTTCGATTGTTATTCGCGTCTCGCTTCGACATCTCGGCGCCACGTTGGCGATGGATTATGACGCGACAATGCTTTTTCTGGTAACAACGTTTATTGAATCGCGCCCGCGTCCTTTGAAGCGGCCTCACGCGAAATACTAATCCGCTCAACCCCCTGCAGCTTGCTATGGTGAATGACGTCATAACGCGGGTTGATGACCTCACCGGCGAGCGCCAGTCGCAGTTGATAATCAACAAACTCGACTTCTTGGACGAGAAGCAAAGATGCCCAGAGTTGGAACAAAGTCGATCTGTTATCTGTTCGGGACAATTGAAAAGCTCCCGAGGCACGGTAAGTCACAACATATATCGAATTCGCCGTTGAACTACTTAAATTTGACGAAATTCTGATTGAAATGTGACATATCGCGCACTTCAGACGCTGTATAGCGCGCTAGGTGGGAAACCGGGTTTATTTTGAGCTTCTCCGGTCACCATGTCACTTGTCGCACTCGGAAACACCACCCGAGCAATCAACAATTCGTGTCTCTTTACGCAGAAACTTCAAGTTTTTCTCTTCGACCGAGTCCTGGTGCTGGCGAGGAACGTAACGCGACACGACAAGTCGTACCAAGTCTACAGACAACCCCTCGCGCTTAGCTCGGCGGTTATAGAGCCCGATGAAGGAGGGCGATTGAGCGGTTCATTTCGAGGCGGGATACTCAGTGGAGATAAAGGTGAGAACTACATGGACAACGAAACGTCAACATAGTTTGTCTTCCATGGAAAAACTGCATTTAAATCAATTATATTCGACCGGTTAGTCTTAAGGTTTAGTGCAGCGCCTTTCAACCGAAAGGTTGCCGGTGCGGAACTGGTCGCTAGCTAGGCGGTTGTGTCCTTGGGCAAGGCACTTAACGGACATTGCCTTAACCCAGCGGATTAATAGGTTTTACCAAATTAAAGGAATTTCTCAATTATATAACAGCACACTGCAATATAGCACCGGTAACCTGACGGTGGGCCGTGTGTTAACCCCCTTTGTTTTCCCATTCACGGGGATATATCATATATCGACCCGCACACGTCTATGGCAGTAGGTTCGGGTCCACACGTATGTTAACTCAAAGACGGACACATTTTCCATTTTTTATCTGGCTCAAGTTTCGAACTCGTTAGGGGTTTTGTATATAATTCGGTATATGAATCGGTCGCGTTAACCATTCGGCCACACGACGGTTCTTCTTTTTGTATAATAAACGTACACTAGGTCCCTAGCTTATGGAAACCCAACATCCCGAGGCTGATTTGTTGCAGCCGACTTACGTGGTTTTATTCTTTTCAGCTAAATACGCGTTTCGCGTACGTTCGGAAGATACCGGCTTCGGATACACCTTAATAGCCGCCGACGAGCACGATAGAAAACAATGGGTCAACTCTATTACCGAGGCCGCCGCGAAATGCCGGTCGCGCAGGACTTCATCCGCGGACTCGGAAGCTTCCAATCCCGGCCGCGTCGCCTCCGAACGTCGATCTCCAACCGTCCCACAAGTGGTCACTCTACAGCGGTCATCGTCGGTTAAAGACGATCGAACCGACGCCACATCCCGTTACCGGAACCGGTCGATGACCGGAAACCCACAAACTTTATTAAAAGACGATTTGCGGAAACAAGAAAAAAAGCGGGAATCCCCGCTTTTCGTCCGTCGGAAACGACTCTCCCCCGCCCGAATCGTCTTGGCTGCGAGCAGCGGGAAAAAAGCCGGGACATCCGGAAATGACGCGTGCAGACGTAGCAGGAGTCTAACGTCATCACCGATCACTCTCGCTCCTCCAACCCCCAAACCTGGCTCCGGACTCTCTCGGAGCGCAGTCGTGCACCGCGAAACCACCTAGTGGTAGAGTGCACCACCTCGCTCAATCCGTGTCGAACCCACATTTCCCAACTTCACCCAAATTCCTCCCCACCTTATCCGCCCCCGAGTTATCCTCCGTACTAACCAACCAGCGACTCGTAATCATCGATACACCGCTAGAAGAGGCGAGTGCGCGAATCACCCCCACCATCGACCACGCCCCCGACACCCCCCCATCCGTCCATGTCCTCACCCCCACCCCCGGTCCCTCCACCACAAACTCCCCTGTAGTGAAGATGAACCACCTCTTCTTTGACTCCCCGGATCACCCCGCATCCTCCAACACCTCCCAGAACTTTCCGATGGATGAAGAGGACTCCGTCTCTCCTCTCTTTAAGTCGCTCCCCTCCTCCTCCTCCGCTCCCACTCTCCTCCCTTCCTCCTCCCACTCCTCCGGGAGGAACACGGTGATGCCGATCGTCGGATGGACAATCCCGCAACCCGCGATCGATTGTTCCAAACCCGACATTTTCGCGGAAGATTGTGACGTCACACTGTCCTCTTCCGTCGCCGAAGAAGCCTCAATCGACGGTGACGCGACGCCGACCAACGAGACGGTCCCTTTTTTCCAGCCATATCACGTCACAGAAGCCCTTTGTGAGATCATCGACACTGTTTGTTCGCGCGACGTCACTTCCTCTGACGCAATCAACCTCACGAGCGACGACGGACTTTTATTCCGCGGTAACAGCGACGAAATGTCGATCTGACCCAAATCTCACCCATTCTAACAGAGTTCCATTCATTTTTAACCCGTCGCATCACTGTTTAACCGCGCCGCGCGACTCACCGCTAGCTGGCTGGCGCGAGTCTCGACACCGCCACCCTGTGACCACTAACAACTCGAATTTCGAAAGCGCAACAACAGATCTGTACCCCCCCCCCTACTTGTCAGTATTATCTCAATATCCAATACGGGGGAAGGGAACTGGTTCGGCTCGCAACCTCACTGTTACTTTCCCACTCTCGTCCGACTGATGACGTAATTTGCTGCTGAACTAGCGCCACGATATCTTGACCCGAACACAGATTTTCGATACTTTTTTCGCTTTCATATGTTCGTGCTATTTTATGGCAAATTAAAGAAATTTTCGCAAAAAAACGTATTTTTTGTATTTAAAAAAAATCCGCCAGTCTGTAGCAGAGTAGTCAGTATAGATATAGAGGTTTAAAGGTAGTTAGTTATGTACATTTGAATCCGATTTGAAAAATAAGGTATGTTGTAACACGTGTTGTTGCGTTTTTAAGTGTCAACAGTCAGTTTTAGGATGTAATTTTTTACCTTTCTACGCTTCGAAGAGTGGAACACTGGTGTCTTAGATAGGTCCCCTAATTATAGGGAAAACTAGAAGAAGGAAAGGAGGCAGACTTTTCTCTAAAATGTAAGGGGTTAGTGTAAATTTTTGTGTTAGGTTTAGTTTTGGGGTTGACATTGGTGTGTGGGGCAGTTTTATTCGTTTCCATAGTTTTTAGTTAGCAGGATTGGAATAAGGCTTTGATGTGTGGGATGATGTTTCTCGGCGAAAAAAAAACACTAAAGGAAGGGAAACCACCGGAATCTAACTTAATTCCTGCACCCCACATTAATCTTTGGATCTGGGAAAGGTTCTGTTCTTATGAAAATCACTCTACGGGCATTACTCTGATCGAATGCTTTCAAAAACCACTCAAATTTCTTTCATATAAATTGCAAACGCTGTTCGAAATTGGTGCGTTGAATGCATTTTGATATATATATTTCATTGTCCGGCCCGTTGGTCTAGCTAGCGGTTAAGTGCGTCGCCTTTCAATCGAAAGGTTGCAGGTGCGAAACTGGTCGCTAGCTGGTCGGGTGTATCCTTGGGCAATAAGCACTTTACGGACATTGCCTAACCCAGAAGATTAAAGGGTTCTACCAAATTGAAGGAACGTGCCTATCATATACAACACACTACAATAGCTCCGGTTACCCGACGATGGACGCGAGGTGATCTGACGATTGCCCGTGTGATAACCCCCTTGGTTTTCCCATTCAGGGGGGTAAACATGAATATCCTATCCTAACCCTGCTTACAGCGTGGAAGTTACTTCCACTTTCGCGTGGTGTCCGTACTAGGTGGATGCTGAAGGACACTAGTGCAAGTATCTCTGCAGAAGATCCAAGTACTCAGGGAGCAAGCGTCCAATACTACCCGCCGTATAACAAATATTGCTCAATCCACTCGGGTGGAAGTTAATTTTCTTAGTGGTTACCCAGTCACAAATGTATTGAGCTTCGATCAAAATTTTAATAAAAACTTACGGTAAAATACAAAATTAATAAAATTATTGAAATTCTGTCAAAAAATCGGCGCAGAGATCGTTAAGTCAAGGTCTTCAGCAGTCTCTTCATGTATGTTTTTTAGTTTCGAACCCAGGACCACCAGACCCGTTGGTGGGTTCTTTTTATCTGTTGTCTGTACATAAATCAGGACAATTCATCTATTAAAACGGTCCATATTTTCTTGTTTTCCCGAACTAGGTTTAGTACCCATAATGGGCTCGTAATCGAGACCGTTTATGTGTAGAAATCGGCAATCGACACGACTGGTTTTGTAGCGACGGCAGTTACAATGCAAGCAGTTTCACAGTCCACTATTGAAATTGTTTATAATTAGCGTTGCGTAGCGGTACGTTCTGTATCGGTGCGTTCTGTAGCGACAAGCATTCAGTTTCCCCAACGTAGCGTTATATCTAAGAAGTTGAATCATCCGAGGCAACAGCTTCGGATTTTTGCAGTTTTGCCTTCGCGCGTGTCGCGTCCAATATCTTCTGCAGTTCAGGGGAAATCCCTTTTGGATGTTTTACGCTTTGCTGATACTTGAATTGTCGTTTTTCAGAAATTCCATTCTATAATAAAGATTCAGATGTTTATTCCTGTGGTTGGGAATTGCTAAGGACGTTATCACACATAGGTAATAGTCTGATTACCTCATGCCCGTCGTCGGGTTGCTGGAGCTATTGCAGTATGTTGTATATGATCAAGACGTTCCTTCATTATTAATACAACCTATATTAATTCACTGGGTTTATGCAAAGTCTGCTTAGTGGCTTGCCAAACAACACGACCGACTAATTGGTTTCAACCTTTCCACCGTTCGGTTGGCAGCAGACGCGTCATCGGACCAAACTTACCAACAGGACTATAGGTACGATCTTATACTAAAGAATACTAATAGGATCATAAAAATTGAAATAATTAATCATAATCATCCGTCTTACCGGGTATATCTCGTCCGATTCTTCGCCCTCGGTCGTTCCAGTCTGTTTCAAGTTTTTCTTAAAATCAACGCTTAACAGTGTTGGAGGAGCCGACGATTTCCGGGTGCTGGGACCCAATGTATTGGTCCCCGGAGACTTTAACCCACGTCGGAAGCCCATGAACACGTCTTCATCCGTATCATCAATAGTCGCGCTTCGTCCACAAGATGGACCCAGCGTCGCGTACTTCTCGGTTTCGGTGCATTCCCCATCTTCAGGGATGTCAGTGAATCGACGAACTTTTTTCAATCCCACATTTCCCTTTTTGATCCGCTGCATCATTTCTTCCATGGCATCAGCGTACACTAGGAGGCCTTGCGTGGTTTGTTTCCTCTCGGCGGAAATGACCTTGTTTCCCCCGATAGCAACCGCTGCAAGCTTGCGTTGGTTGATTAATTGCTTCAGTTTGCTGCGACACAAAATGGAAAAGATTTTATAATTAAAAAAATTGTATATTCTGCAGTAGTTTCTATTTATACATCAAATCGAACGAAAATGTTTCAATATTTGTCGGAGTGACAGGTGATCACTTTAACAAATTAAGTCCAGCCGTTGACTCCGATCAATAGATTAATGGGTTCTACCAAATTGAAGAAACGTCTGATTCATACACAACACACTACAATAGCTTTGGTAAGTCGGCAGTGGACGCAAGGTAACCTGACAGCTGCCTATGCTATAACGTTTTTTGCGTTTAAATACGGTCGTTTGGCCTATTGGTTAACGCGACCGATACATATACATCAGTGGTTCTCAAACTTTTTAGAGTTGGGACCCACTATTAATTACCACAATTTATGGCGACCCACTTAACTTTATATATAGTTGTTGTAACATATGTGAGAGACGAAAGGTTCAATGACCTGAGGTCAGGTGAAGATCACGCCACGATTCAAGATTGTGTGATGTCACAACTATGATAATTTCCCCTTGGTTTTTGTATAGGAAATAGCCAGTATAGTTAACCAGAGCTTTCTGTAACTTTTCACGACCCACCAAGATTCTCTTCCGGTGGGTTTCACGACCCACCGGTGGGTCGCGACCCACAGTTTGAGAAACGCTGATATACAGCGTTACACACAAAAACGGTCTTAGCAACTATCCCTTGGTTTGAAACTAAAGCCTATAAAAAACAGATGTTTCGTTTTATACACACCTTTATTGGTGGGATGGTACGGCCGTGTGGCCAGATGGTTAACGCCACCAATACATAAACAGTCTTTTGAAAACTGCGGTCTTGGTGACGAAACCCTAATGAGTTTGAAACTAAGCTCGGTTAGAAAAATGACTGTTGCGTTCTATATACCACGGAGATTAAGAAACATGAATATCATAGCATGAATGTGTGTGAGCATATGGTCAACGCGACCGATGCATATACCGCATTGGGTAAAATAAACAACGGGTTCAGCAACGAGCCTATGATGGATGCGAAACTAACGACCGAAACAAACAAACAAAAAACATGATTTTCCTAGTAAGGTCGTGTGACCGAAATATATTAAACGTTTTGTGACGAGTCCAATATGAATTCAAAACATAGTTCAAACATTTTTCCTACCTTAATGGATCCATTCGTTTACTGGTGCCATGGGGCATTGGTGGCGGTGGTGGGGGCGCCATTGGGGGTGGGGCTGGTACATTAGGAGGGGGCGGAGCGGGTCGAAGATATCTCGGTTTCGTCCTCAAATCTTCCAACTCCTTTTCCTGTGTCTTGCATTTCCTCTCCAGCTCGTCTCGTTCCTCCTTGACATCTTTAAGTTTGGAGGCAAGGTCTTCCTCAGTCCGCTTCAGAGCCTCCACCTCGCTCTGATCCTGGTATGAATCGATGATCTCTTGTAGTTCCTCAATCTGGAAGATGAAACGTGAAGAAATACTGATTAGTCTGGTGAATTAGTGCGTCGTCTTTCAACCGAAGGGTTGTAGGTTCGAAACTTGTCACTAGCTAATTGTCTATGTTCCTGGGCAAGGCACTAAACGGACATTTCCTAAACCTAGTGAATTAATTGGTTCTACCAAATTGAAAGAACGTCTTATTCATACACAAAACTGCAATAGCTCCGGCAACCCCATGTAATCGGCGCGAGGTGATATGTAGATAGCCCGTGTAATAACGCAGCTTACGTTTCCCATGCCTATATCCTATGCCTATAAAGCACAAACAGCTCACTTTCTGCTGACTAATCACTTTTTCTTCTTCCAGCTTTTCGCTCAAACTTTTTATCTCATCCATCGCATCTTGGAGTTCAGTTCCCTCCGAGTTGTCGTCCCCTTCACTACTCTTCTTCCGCATTATACTTTGTTTCTAACAACATAGGTCGAGTTTTTAGTCAGAACCAGGTTTTGAAACCTGTCACTCGGTTTATTTTTGAATATTGCATTAGTTATGATATGACTAGGATATTGATTTTTCTATCCCCGGGAATAAAAAAACGCAATGTTCGTAATCACACGGGCAATCAGATTACATTTTGCCTGCAGTTGGGTTACCGGAGCTTTTGTAGTGTGTTGTGTACGATTGAGTTAAAGTAGAACCTATTAATCCACTGGGTTTATAATGACCGCCAAGTGCATAAACTATAAGAACACAACGGACTCATCATCCTTGGTTTTAATCCCGCAACCTTTCGGCTAAAGGTTGGAAGGGCTATGAATACTCAGCCGGTATTTCCCAATAATCTTTATTGATAACTCAACATTAAAACAGCAAAATACATTTCCCCACAAACTCGCACGCGGCAATTCCTTCAAGAGTTACGACGTTCCCACCTCATTTTATCGTTTTTTACAGGGCCTTATAGTTTCGCTATAAAGACGGATTTTGGTTGTAAGGCGGCAACCATTCTGCCAGACGACCGTACTATTTAACCCCGGATTAACGTTCACCAGCAAAGAATATAGACGAAAATATATATCTCGCAAACCCAAGATACTTTGCTACTAACCTTCCAAGACTTGTTTTCCCCATACATCTTAGCAGCAAGCGTTTCTGCGCGTTTTCGTACGTGACTTTCAACGTCTAGTTTTTCTGTCAAAGTTTCGATTTCGTCCGCCGCGGCCGTTTCAGCTGAAACATTTTTTTCATATCATCTTACAATTTGTTTTATCTAGCTAGGACCTATATTTTAAGCTTATATGTAAGATGCTCGAGCCCGTAACTTGACTTACCGAAAAAGATAAGCCCCGGGCAATAGTCAGATTACCCCGCGCACACCGTCGGGTTAGCGGAGCTATTGCACTGTATTTAGAATAATTCAGACGTTTTTTCGATTTAGTATAAATCATTAGTCCCCTAAGTTCTTTCTTATGCTTTATATCTTACCTTCCTGATGCATACGGATTGTTTCATTTAGTTCCTCATTATCTTTTAGAACCGAATCCAATTTGTCGCTGATGTCTTTGCACTGGAACGTAATGGGGAATTGTATTATTTATCCTCCTTCAAAGCTTCGATGGTTTAGAGTTTAGACCAGCAATCGCCAACCTTTGTACTTACAGAGCCAGTTCAACCGATATCCCACAAAATAAATTACCAGGAGCAGCAAAACTAATAATTTCGCAGTAAACTAAAAACAACACTATGTGAGGCAAAGACGCGATTTTTCCTTCTGTTTGTTTCACTTATGTATGGCTATTAAACTTATTAAGCGCTTGCTACATTAGCTATAAAAGTAATAAGAGCCGAATCAGATGGATAATTCTGGTTAAGGGTGTCGAAGGTTTAGCTGAAACGTTGTTGGATTAAAACCAGTCGCTTGCTCAGTCCGTTGTGTCTTTATGCAAGATCGTCAGCTGATAGGTTGCGGGTTCAAAATTAGCTAGTAGCTAGTGGAATGTATTCTCGAGTAAGGCATATAGTGGACATCTCTTCGACCCGGTCGGGTAATGGACTAAATTTTAAAGATTTTTTCTGCGATAGATTTATTCATACTAAGGATACGCTATCTGCGTTTTTTATCAATAATCCGTCCATACAATCGTTCTTAGTTTTAACAATGGTATGACCAGATAAGTGCGTGGTCTACAACCTCCCACTTTATAAGCGGTTGTTCTCACACTTATGCTTCTAACAAACGATCCTTGAACTGGTTGAAGCAAATTTCGACCGTTTAAACCCGGTTACAGCACAAAACGGAAAAAAAAAACTCTACCACATATTAAACCCTTATATAATATCCAAGGCAGCACGACCGTAGGCACAATGTAAGCTAACGATTATTATCGTCGAACGTCTGTATTTGATCCAGCAACGCAGATAAGTGATCATCTTATTAACAACCTTAAACTGAAGGGTGCTGATTTCGTTTCTTGCGTCTTGCAATTCCAATTCAATCGATTGTTCTGGTAAAAGTCGGATAGTTTTTTAAAGTAAACGGGAAAACGCTAAAGAGTAATCAGACGAGCAATCATTAGTTATCCAGTTTATAAAGTAGCCTGTTGCAATAAATAGTATTTTTAAATTTAGGAATTTAAATTCAGTTTTGTTTTAACACCGAAAAGGGTAAATTTACACCGAAAGCGTTCAAACAGTTTTTTACGGGTTAACCATTTGTTTTGTTTCCCTTTAATTAACGAAAGCTGGCCAGTTAATAACACACAAGCAAAATGGGTGCAGGTTGCACGCATATGTATGGATCCCGCCGAATTTTTTAAATACGATCTGTTTTAAAACATTTTTATTGATTATAGTACCAGTGGAATGGTGGGTTCTACTATAGTCCTAGTGAAATAATGGGTTCTACTAAACTGAAGGAACGTATAATTGATACACAAAACACAATGCAATAGCTCCGGTAACCCAACGGAGGGCGCGAGGTAATCTGACGACTGTCCGTGTGTTAACGCCCCTAGTGTTTTCCCATTCACTGGGACAAACATGAATATCCTATAAAATTGACCAAATGCAAAACATGTACTTAAAGGGCTCGCTTGGCAAATCTTAATCGTTTAAATATGGCAACAATTAGATGAACAATTAAGTGAGAACTGTCAGAATGCGACATGACATAAACGACAAATGTTCTTGATTGCTATAGGTAGCTCGAGGTATTCAGTAACGATTTTAATGACAATTTATTGTCATTAGCTTTTATTATTTTTATATCGCTTGCGGGAGTCTTAATACCTGTCTTTAAGGCTTCGATTTCGTTCGAGATAATATCCGCAGTCAAGTTTTCGTCGTTCAGATGACCAATATCGTCAGTTTCACCGGGCACCGTCAATGTATCTATGCTGCTCTGTTCAGCCCATTTCTGATGACGCGAACTCCTTTGACTTAAGCGTGAAGTTCGTGTCTGTGAAGATGCAAAATGACGACTTTTGTGCTACATATCTAGGAGTAGAATAGAATATTCAGTGTTTTGATTTCCCGATGTAGGTATTTCGACAGATAGTAAATTTGTATAACAACGACTACAACCGGTGTTTCCTCCGCCAGCGTTACATATATATGAGTAGAATAATACATATATATGAGTAGAATAAAATATTCAGTGTTTTGATTTCCAGATGTAGGTATTTTAACAGATTGACTATTTTTAAAACAACACCGTTGTTTTCTATACGCCAGCGTTGGAGCCATAACATCAGTTGGGGCATCATTAGGTGTTTTTTGAATTGCTTACTTGAGTTTAAAGTTGACAAGATCCTTGTTATCTAGCAATAAAGTATAGAATTGGATATTCATGTTTATCGACGCGAATGCGAAAACGCTAGGCGTTAACACACGACGAGTAATTGCCAGATCCCACATTCGGGTTACCGGAGCTATTGCAGAGTGTTGTGTACGATTCAGACATTTCTTAAATATAGTAGAACCCATCATTTTCGTGTTTAGCCCTTGCTCATGCAAGGACACAACCAACTAGTTATCGACTAATTTCGTACTACTTTTTGAGGATTCAATGCTAAAACAACATGAATCAGGACCTTATTCAAATAGAATATTTAATCTTACCAACCCAGCTAACGAGTCGAAAGGAAAACTTTTGTCACCTTTAATGCTTTGTTCTGCTGGTACACTTTAGTTGCAATGGACATCGCTTTGGAGCTCATCATTCTTTCTCTTGTTAGGGAATTTTGCATCTCTGTAAACTCTTCCTCGATTTCGCTTGTAACTGTAAAGCAAAATTGAGTTAATCAATATAAAGTCTAATCAGTATTGATACAATAAGGTAAATGAACTGATAATCGCATTATCAATTGGGTCTTTAGGCTTTTGATATGCAAACAAGGGGATATTTATAATTAAAGGCTAGCGTGTGAAGCAAGTTATATCCGATTTAATGATCATTTTTGGATTTTCCCAGTTAGCAATTTGCAGAATACTTGGTATACGACAAAACAAACAGGTGAATGCAACACGCTATCTAATAAACTGTATACACTAACTTGTGATTTACATCTTTGCACTATGCACGATAACGCTACGGCAATTTAGGTTAAATATTAACAAAATTTCCACCATGTTCTGTTAAGGCCAGGTTTCTCCCAAATTGTATTGCTTTGTGCGGATTATCACGTATTTGTAGTGTTATAATAAATATTACCATCAATCGCATACAAACTATGATACTTTCTCGTTTGTTTGTAACACTATGGCGTATAGCTAAGGTTTTTACAAATATGACATATCCATTATAAGGAAATACAATAAATGAGGCCTACAACAAGAGTAGGCTTGTGGTATTACTATAACAGAACAGAAACCATAGCGTTGTTAACCAAATCGTATTTATAGTAAATTTACATTGCTAATTCATAAGTGCGACCGATTAGTCTGGTGGATTATTGTGTCGCTTTGCAACCGAAGGGTTTAAGATTCGAAACTGGTCGCCAGCCCGTGGGTTGTGTCCGTGCTGCGCAGGGCAATTAACTGACAGTGACTTAACCCAGCGGACAATTGGGTTCTACTAAATAGAAGGAACGTGTAAATCATACACAACACACTGCCATAACTCCGGCAACACGACGACAGGCGCGAGGTGATTACCCTTGTGCTAACATATCGAGTGTTTTGAGCCCCCTGATTTTAGAATTTATGGGAATAAACATGATTATCATATGATATAAATCAATTTGTTTCCCTACCTTCTTCATACCGACGAAGTTTCTCTAATGTTTCCGCCAACTGTTTTTGCTGTGCCTCATACTGAAGATGAAAATGTTTAACTCATTTGCAACTTCAAACCTTATTTTACAGCCTTTGTTTTGTCAATTTGCAAAAGCGTTTTTTGGAATTTTGGCGATGAAATAGTTTTAGGATTGCGGTTGTGGACGACATAGTTTTAGAATTGCGGTTATGGACCAGGACCATCGTAAAATGGAAATTGCTGTACAGCAGCAAGCTTTAACTGAGTTTTTGCTCGACAATATGCAAATAACTTTAAAATTTTAGATCGTTCTTATAGTGGACCGTAAGCAGCAAGGTAGCCGTGTCAAAATCAGTTGCTTACAAGTTAACTGTTTTCTTGGGCAAGGCGATTAGCGAACATTGCTTAAACACAATGGATGAATGAGTTGAACAAAAACTGTAAATGTCTTCATTGTTTCTAACTGTACTACAATAGCTTCGGTAACCCAAGGATGTATAATTAACATTAACCCATTGTTGGAATAAAAGTTAGTTGGATATCATTACATAAACGGACATTATATAATCCTTATGTTTATTCCTGTGAATGAAAAAATGTGATAAGGTTCATCATATGGGTATTTGCTAATTTACCTTTTGTTTACAAAGGGGATCGTTATCTTATAACAGTCACGAATAACAACGGGATTAATACCAATCTATATATAAGCCCAAAGGTAACCAAGTCATAAACTAAATTTTACAAATATTTTACCTGGGCTGGTGTAATGCATGCAGGAATCTCAGCGTCGATTACAGAATTTGAATAGATTACGTCGTTTTCCATACTTTAGTTTGCAAGTTTACTTTTTTTAAAAATGCTATAAAATTTCAGCTCAAAATCAAAAATGCTCTAACACTTTCAGCTAAAAATTAATTTAAAATCTCGTTTGAAAAATCCTGCGCTTTTAAAACAACCTGTGTTTAATCTGAAAGAATTATACTGACTGGCAGAAAGTCACTTGTTATAAACTTTCTAGATATAGCGAGCGTATATTTGGACGTGTTATTTGTCCGATACTACTTTCACTTTGGCTGTTAAACAACGCCTGAGCGTCATTTTATGGGAAATATACGACCCCGGACTTAGCACTTCATGCTTATCCGCTCACAGATTAAACAATATTTCAACTAATTCTCAGTATGAACAGCATACAATAACTTACAAAGTTGACAATACAAATATGACTTTCACTTCAAATAAAGCAGAACTCATACATGTTCTTATGCTTAACCAGAGTTAAATACTATGACCGAAATTGTTCACAATTCGCAACAACAATATCAGTAAATCGCTTGTCACTCTTACATAGGCCTTCAGTCTGATCACTAATGCTTAATGGGTAGCCTAACCCAATAATCTTTGTAGCCTATATAAACTGTTCTTAAGTCGTTTAACGCAGTCATGTTGTTAGCTAAGAACAAACCTTTCAAATAATTGCCTCTCTCTGAATAAATTATCTTAGGGGTGATTACCCAAATTGTTTACCGATTAACATTGTATAGGACTATCGTGTGTTTTTAAGTAATGAGAAATAAACAACAGATACAGGTATAACAAATTAAGGTTTGTACGTTTTCGTGTTTTTTACTTTCCCTTCTCTCGGACTGTTTACTTTTTAATACCCTTTAACCGAAATGTTGCAGATTCAAAACTGGTCACTAGCTAGTCAGTTGTGTCCTTGGGCAAGACACTTCACGGACATTGCTTGACGCCAGTGGATTAATGGGTCTTACTAAATTAAAGGAATGTCTCACAGCAATAGCTCCGGTCATCCGACAATGGTCATGAAGTGATCTGACGATTGTTCGTGTGTTAACCCCCTTTGATTTTCCCATTCACAGGGATAAACATGAATATCCTATCCTACTATCCTATTTTGCCCGTCGTGTTGGTCAATCCCGGTAGAACATATATATATATATATATATATAAATCGCACGACTTCAAAAGTTCGCGGAGCGAATTCCGATATGATATTTCCGACATTTCCGACAAATTGGTAATTCTCGGTGCAATGACTTTAAAACGAACATTTTCAGTTCAATCCACGTCGACATTCCATAGTTTTATACAACCATCGTCACTACAGGAAGCAAGCAAGCCTGGTATCACAGGGTTCCAGGCAACAGAGTTTACGTCTTGCTCATGAGCGTTAGGGGCTGATGAAATGGCGGTGAACACAGGTTCAGAATTGTTGGACGAATTTTCTTCCCGGAAAATAACGATCGAGTTATCACCGCTGCAAGCTGCGATCATGTCTGTTTGGTGACACCTATGAAAAGAATAGAAAAACAAGTTTATCCCTGTGAATGGGAAAAAGCAAAGGGTGTTATCACACAGGCAATCTTCAGATAACCTCGCGCCCAGCGTCAGGATTATCGGATGTATTGCAGTGTGTTGTCTATGATTGAAACATTACTTTAGTAGTTAACCCATTAATCCGCCGGAATCAGGCATTGTCTGTAAAGTGCCTTGTCCTAAGACACAACTGACTAACTAGTGACCAGTTTCGAATCTAGACCCTTTAGTTAAAAGACAATGCACTAATCCACCAGACTAATCGGTCGGACCAATTACATGCAGTCCGAGATAATTACAACAGATTAGTTAATTTAATCCACTAGATTCATGCGACGTGAGTCGAGTGCATTGCCCAAGTACACAACAGACTAGCGAGTGGCTGGTTTTGATCCCAAAACCCTTTGGCTGAAGGCTGAACACGTTAGGAAGGAACAAATCGTCCGTATAAAACGGAAACAAGTGGTGCGGTTAGCAAAACAAATGTTAGTGTAACTTGTGCAATATTGAGTCTGTGCTTAACTGGGCAAATACAATGACGTGATTATGTTATTATACATGACACTATCACGCCACAATTGAATATAAAAATCAGTTGCTGTTAGTTATTTTCTACTTTTCGTTACTAAAACAGCTGTAAAACCCCATATATTAAAGTTTCACCAACAGATTTATTGTCCTGTAAGCAGAACCTGTTAGGAGCAAATACAAACTTACCATGTGACGCAATATATTGGTTGCTTGAAATAGCCGGACAATGTACACACACACTTCCACGTTGGATTTTCCCCTTTTGTGGCAATGCCTGAAGAAGTTATTAATAGACTTTGATTCTCATGTACAATTGAAGTGAACAAGATTTGGACGCATTTAATACATTAGCCGCTAGATCAGTGGTTCCCAAAGTATGGGTCGCGACCCAAACACGGGTCGCGAAGGGTCCAAAAATGGGTCGCGGCAAGATAATTTAAAGCTGTCATAACACACTAGTTTCATTTTATGTTTCAAGTTCGTTCAATTCCTTCGTGACTATATTATCGTATTATATCAAACGCATTTCACTTGACTTCGTCTTAAAACCTTTATTATTGCATCATAAGCGGTTTTATGAAAGTATAAATTTAATGGAAGACCAGTTAGCTAGTAATATCTCGCAGTGGCGGTTTACAGAAATATTTTGGAGATTAATAGGTCAGTGGAGTGTCAGAGTTGATAGTAAGTTTTATTTGTATGAAAGTTTTGCTGTGTAGTAACATGGTAGCTTAAAACATTTTGGTTTCCAAGCACGTAAATTTTCAGTTTATCAAAAACTAAGTTAATTTGCTAAAAAGTAGCATGTACATATAAGCAAAAATATAGTATTTAAGGATAACTAAATTGTACAAGCAAGCATTTTTGAATTTGGGTTTTACTTCTATCAATTATCGTGGTACTGTTAAGCTGCGCATTGCACTCAGCAAAATAGAGCCACACATTGCAGATATTATAAAGGAGAAATCTCAGGTCCATTAATCACACTAAATCACTGACTGGTTTGTAATAAATCATGGTTTCGTGTAAAAAAGTAGTAGTGCTGACATTAAAAGTACAATATTGAGGTTTGGGTCGTGAGGTTATCACTTAACTCAGATTTGGGTCGCGCTCAAAAAAGTTTGGGAAACACTGCGCTAGATGGTCGGATGTGTTCTTGGACATGGCATTTTGTAGGCATAGCACAGACCGAGTGGATTATAGGAGTTTTATTAAAAAAGAACGTATCAAGGACATACAAAACACTGCAATAAACCTGGTGGCTGCGAGGTAATCTGATGATTGCCTGTGTGTTAATGCCACTTGCGTTTCCCCATTCGTGTTTTTCTGTATTGTTTAATTTTAAACCATTGCATTGAAGTCATCTTTAATTGATTTTAGTTCATAGTAGGCACACTAGTCATGCAATATACAAAAAAAATGAAAACTTGTGTAAAACAGACCTGGAATATGTCACAAAAAACCTCTTAAACTTCAAGAATAACTGTTTAACACCAATTTAAAGCACCTTCCACATTCCCAGGGTCAAATCTTTGCCAGATTCGGACAGTTTTGTCTCCGGATCCGCTAACTAAACGCCTTCCATCTTTCGACCAGGATACTGTCCACACGGTGGAGGTATGACCACCTAACGAGGCAATCGACACCCATTCTCCGTCGTCCTCTTTAAACAAATTCAAGGTGTCATCGTAGCTGGCAGAAGCTACAATCTGAAAACGTCAAGTAATTAAAGTTTTGTTAAGTATAGTTTTTTAGTTTATTTTTGTTCTTTATTTCATTAAAGAAGAATGGCACAGTTTTATATAAAAAAAGAAAGCAGAATAAAAAGGCAAAACTGTGTTACTTAAATATTATATTAAGCATTTTCTGAAATGTTATTAATAAAGTATTATATTTACTTTGTAGGAAAGCCTGAGTAAAAACATATTTCTTTTAAAATAGAGACTTTTCGTAATGTATTTTTTTCTCATTTCCAATATTTCGATGAAAAATTACAAAAGCTGCTTGTTGAATAAAAGTCAGGTGTTTTCAGTTTATTTTTTGGCTCCTTAATTATATTAAAGAAGAATAGAACAATTATATATAAAAAAAGGAAAGCAGGAAAAAATGGCAAAACTACAGTAAAACACGTCAGTAAATACACTTGGTTTAATGGGAAAAAAGTGAGATGGCTGTTAAACTTTTGAATGTAATGGCCATCATGTATAGTGGTACCTGCTCAAATACATGTTCTCAAATGGAGGCCAAGCTATACTACTCAAATGGATGCCAAGCTATACTTGCTCAAATGGATGCCAAGCTATACTTGCTCAAACGGGTGCCAATCTTTACCTACTCAAATGGATGCCAAGCTATACTTGCTCAAATGGATGCAAAGCTATACATGCTCAAATGGATGCCAAGCTATTCTACTCAATTGGATGCCAAGCTATACCTGCTCAAATGGATGCCAAGCAATATCTTTAACATCCTGTGTATGGGTTGTTAGCACTCCAGCACATTCAAAATCATCTTCTTCCTCATCAACTGGAAATAATATTAATTGATCATCCTATGCCCATGGTCAAGTGGATTAGGATAGGATAGGATATTCATGTTTATCCCCTTGAATGGGAAAACCAAGGGGGTTAACACACGGCCAATCGTCAGATCACATCGCGCCCAGAGCTATTGCAGTGTGTTGTGTATAGACACATTCCTTTAATTTGGTGGAACCCATTTATCCAGTGGGTCCAGGCAATGTCCGTAAAGTGCCTTGCCCAAGGACACAACCTACTAGCTAGCGACCAGTTTCGCACCTGCAAACTTTTGAAAGGCGACGCACTTAACCGCTAGGCTAACGGGATTACATGGGGTTTGGGTATAAAGTAGGGATCACTCAAGGTTGTGGTACAGATTGGGGGAAATGCCCTTTAGGTGTCTGGCTAGGAATCTGTTGGAAGTTTGAATTTGTGCCAAACTTTGCCTTAAAATTAAAGCTTAGAAGTTTAGTTTAATTTATTTTTTTTGCCCTAGTGTTAAATACCAGCAAATGAAACAAATCACGAATGAACAGTCGTTAAAATTCATCATTTCAAAAAATAATACAAATATTTAATATAGCAGATGCGGCCGTAAAACCTACACAAGATTACAATAATTTTAAAACAAAATTCATCAGCTTAACTGGGCTTTCAAAGTGTGTTGTATATTTGATAAATTAGTTTGATTTGATTTTTTTAAATTCCTGAATAGAGCGATGTAGCAGGTCTTTAAAGTGCCACAAAATACAACTGCGCAAAGCTGCGTAACAACTGGTTATGGTAAAGATCAAACAAATGTCTGACTATGATCTCTGTCAATACCCCCAAGCCACATAGTTAGGACAAACTAAATAACTAAAATAATTAAAAATTCTAACCTGACCAAATCCAAACTGATTTATCCCTGGAACAAGTAGCGATGTATTCCCCCGACTGCGACCATGCGACGGCTTTGACTTCATTCTCGTGCCCTTCAAGAGTGGCAGCTGATTCAAACTGCCCTGAACTTTTGTCCCAAATACAAATTGTTGCATCAAAGCTTGCAGAAGCGAGTTTGCTGCCACACGGTGACCAACCGACTTTCCGGATTGTTCTTTGGTGGCCATCTTGAAGTATCGACTTGCATACCCATTTGTTTCCTTAAAATAAATATGGATGATGTAAAAGGAATTATTCATTTTTTTGTTGAATAAGTTGATAATACCAGTGGTAAAAATGAACTGTTATTATCATATGTCTTGTGCCCATGGTAAAGTTGTTAAGGCTATTAAGATACTAACCCATTAATTATTATGTTTCCCGTATGATAACGCCTGTTTTCCGATTCGCGGTTATAGACATGAATATGTTATACTCATCTAGTGTTTTACCTTCTTTTCCCCATATTCGTATCGATTTATCAGTTCCACATGAAGCTAGGAGAGTTCCCTTCGGGTTCCATTTGACATCCCAAACTCTGTCGTTGTGATCCTTTAAATTATCGATGCATTGTAATGCTGTGGTCATGGCGATTCCAGTTTAAACTTATCAAAACATGTAAGTTAAATAATATCACGAGAGTTTAGGGTATTCCCCTGCGTAGATATTGCTTACACAGCAGAAAAGCTATTGACATCTATGTATTATCCCGTAAAGCGAAAAACGAAATAAGCGTTCTCACACGAGCTATTACCGGTTGGTACCTCGCGACCACCGTCGGTAAACCCATTTTTTTTCGTTTATATTTTCCTCAGACTTAAATGCCGAAATCATGATTTGCAATTTTTTTTATTTGTTGTAATGGAGCCAATGATGGGGAAAATTCATATATTGTTCTTTTTCCTACAGTATTGTGTGATTACGTCCAATTATACGAAGGTTCTACAAGAAAAGACTGTGGGAATCCCACACGTATACAAAATAACAAGTCAAAAAAGATTTTTTGTTAAATTAGGGTAAATAATTAGGTAAATGCCAGAACGACCTCAAAACCTGATTACTTGTTAAAATAGGCCAGACAACGCAGATTAAATTGATATGGCAAGGTTCAAAGAAAATAACCCATGATAAGTATGCAAGCAATATAACATCCCAGGCTTTTATCAGAAATCACGGCAATAGTTTGAGCATATTACTCAAGTGTGAAATTACATTTCAATTTAACGTGTCCTTTATGTATGAATACGTGTCCTTAACGTACGTCCAGACAATATCTCAAGGTATCATATGACTTGAGATTATTAATTTTACCACAAATCTTCGTCACGTGTGCAATATGTTAAAAATCACTGGGTGGAAGATGAAATAGTGGTTTAAGCGGAATGTTAATTCACAGACTATACCCGTACGAATTTTAATATCGTCATCTGAAAATAGATGGTAAAACAGGATATCTAATTGAAAAAAAAAACAGAATAGCTAACTCTAAACTTTTTTTTAATTACATATAACTTAAGCATTCAAATTGTAATAAATAAACATAACCTTTAAAAAACAGTCTTGGATACGACTTATAAATCAACATTCTACACCAGGGACTGTTTACCTTTAAGTGTTTCCCTTCCATTATTTATTTGTTATTGTTGGTCGACATTATAAAAGGATGGCGAACTGGGTAATTAGTTCGAACTGGTTATACGTACGTGACTGTTTGATTTATTAAGTGCATTAAGTAGCCTGTGCTAGACCTAACATTACCATAACGATGGCAAACCTAGAAAGGGACAAACATAATGAAAAGGACGCCATATGCAATTCCTCTAAAAATATTCGGTTTACCGATATAGTGTTGGCCTAAAATGAAAATTCAATTACCGTTGTTAGTCGATAACTTACAGCCGTATTTTACAGATTTAAAAGAAAATACTGTTATTACTAAATTAAAAGTTTAAACGATGAGTATTCAGTGGACATTTGTGGCCGGGTTTTTGTACGTAGAAATTGCACTCTGCATTTTACTATGCCTTCCTTTTATAAGTTGTAAAAGGTAAGTCTCCAATATTCCATTTTAAATATTTCACCATGAAGTTCTTATACCTGGAAATGTAAAACGCGGTAAAACTAAAGAAAAAAGTTTAAACCTTTTACGAAAATTAAACAATATATTTAAAAAAGGGGTGCGAAAAATTAACATTTAACTGTTTTATGGTTAACCTTCACGTCAAATTTTAACCGTTTTTTAACAACGTTTTTTTAAAACTCTTATCTGTTCGTTGGTTGGTAAAACGCACGCTTTTCTGACGTGAAATACCTACCCTACAATAGTAGAATGCGTAAATGCTATGCATAGAGCTGGGCATAATTACGAAATTACGTTCAGTTAGTAATTACGGACATCGAAATTGCGTTGCGAACGTCAAATCAAAATTACGTAATTACGCATCTCTTCGTAATTATTTAAAACGGGATATGCAGGTCATTGTAATATACTTTATAAGCAATTCTTTGTTTTATTTAGTCTTAGCAAATTAATTTTTCGAACCACAGATAGAAATAATCACAATCGTGGTAAATACTCGTGTATCTGGAATCAGCGTGGCAAGACAAAAGGCAACGCCGCCACGATCTGCAGCTTGTTTACTCGGCGAACGCTATGTAATGACGAACGGCTGCCCTTTCTTTGCCAAAAACTGTGCCGATTTGACAATAGCCTAAAGAAAATCGGTTAACCGATTATTGTCACATCAGTTAACCGTTTTTCAAATTAACCGTTAATTCGCAGCCCTAATTTAAATAAAACAGTGCTTCGACTGGTAATTTTTGTTTTAAAAAAATGTTAACAGTTTTTTTCTGTTCCGCTGGCTTTTACGCTGTTAAGCATGTTACAATTTAAATTACTGCCATGAAGTTTGTGGAAGATTGTATGATTGCATTTTAAAACAGTAATGAAAACTAAAGCAATCTCTAGATTAATTTCGGCAGAAAATTTCCAAGTAATTTGCAAATTATTTAAATCAATCTTAAAAAAATTATAACCTTTTTAATTTTTCAGATGGCAATCATTCTTGAGATCAAGACTATTTGCTCTATTCATATCCTATGGAAATCTTTACTTTCTGGTTTTGATATCGATTCTGTGCCTGCTGTTTGCAGGTGGGTTGACAACTCAAACGTATATTTTCAAATTATTATCGGAAAATAGGTTAATGAAACAACAGTCCGTAGTAAGTAATTGAATATACAGTGGTTGGTGTTGGTCCATCAGCCTAGCTAGTTTAATTATCTCAATACTAGTGATCACTCTGACCAGTTGTATTGTTGGTCAAGACTTTTAATGGGAATTTCTTGAACGTAGTGAAAAATGGTTTAATCTCCAACAGCTTACTGGAGCTATTGCAGTGTTTTTTATAAAATGGGGACAGTAATACAGATTTTGACTTGTATCCAACCAGTTACATTTAATTTGTTCATGCAAAAAAGTGTCTGAAATACACAATTGATCAGGCTGTAGCTGGTTTTGGTCTTACTTCTCATTGAATGATGGTCTATCTCTACGGTAGAGCTTACCAGCCCGAATGGCTTTCAATAATTCACCATTCATGATCACGTTTCACTATAAGATGCTGTGAGAGAAGTGCGGAAATACTCATTACCCGATGCGCAGTCTGTAAATCTCTCCAACAACCCAAATGCTCAGGACCACGTTCTTATGATGTTGTTCCGTGCTCAGAGAAACTTGTATATTTCTGGATTTGCACTCTTTCTGTGGCTGTAAGTGACTTCAGCGTTCAATTTATGTACATTATGTAAGAAATTATTTATCCCTGTCCAATTGTAAGCAGTCTTCCCCAATTTGCAGTGATTGCCACAGAGTATTTTATATAACAAATCCTGTACAATTACTTTTTAACATTCATTTGTTTGTGGCCATACTGTTATTGACCTAATCTTTGGACAATGCAGTTAGCAGCAGTTGTCTAAAACAACTAAAACTGTTGAAACATTCAATCATATTTAATGCAATCTAGTAGGTATGATATTGATAACCCAATAATATGTAAGATAACCACACAATAATCTGTATTGCATTTGCAACATAATTAATTGATTCGTTTAGCGGTTCGATAACCTTTCTGGTCAACGAATAAAGAATATGCCAACATGCACTTGCCAACACTAGAAAAAATTCACAAGGACAACTAACAGGAATGTAAAAAAGAACACAATGTCACAAACATATAGAACGCAGGAAAAAGGCACAGTCGACGAGAAGCAAACTAAGACGTTACAATATTTTTTTTTAAATAGCTTAAATTGTTAATTTTTTATTGTCTTCAGTGTTCTCCGTCGGTTGGTTCTGCTGGTGTCGAACAACGCAACATTGGAAGCTCAGAGTGAAGCGTTCCGCAAACAAGCTGAAAGCGCAAGTCGAACTGCTCAAGTGAGAATCTCTATATTGTAGTTTTATTTAATTTTTTTAGCCGAAAAAGTTGCAAGTTTGAAATTGGTGGCTAGCTATTCGCTTGTGTATGTGGAAAGGGCATGTGGCAGACATTGCCTCACCCAAATGGCTTAATTGGTTTTACTAAAATTAAGGAAACATCTTAACCACATACACACTACAATAGTTCTGGTAATTTGATAATTACTTCTGTAAGAACTTCCTAATTGTTTCCCCATTGACAGGGATAAAACATAATTGTGTATTCCTGTATGTATAATTATCAAGTTAACCAATGGTCAAGTTGCTAAAGGTATTTCACTATGTCTGTCATTACTTTAATTTTTAAATAATCGGTTTAAATCGTCTGCATCTGGACAACAACTGTTAAGCATAATGCTCAGTGGCGCAATTGCAGAAAAGTGGCCAGGGGTCAAGTTCAAACTTATAACCTACCTACCTGGAACATCAGACCTAAACTATCAGACTGAACGCCTCCAAAATAAACTTTAAAGTTAGGCATAACCAATTTGTCCTGAATTGCTGACAGTGAAATAGAAGCAACATTAGTTGCAAGGTTAATACTTAAACCAATTTGGGCTGTTGTAAACCCTGATAAATTTGGGTTTTTTCAACAATGATCAAATTTTGACTTTTTATTTTTTGCCGCAAAACTTTTCACATTTAATATTAAAAAAAAAAAATTTTGTGTCGCAAACCTAACTTTTCACATCACGTTACCCGCACACAATGGCAGGAATTACTGGATCGGGAAGATGATAGCAACGCTGGAGGGGATGACGGGAAGGAAAACGCCAAAGAAATTGAGGAACTGAAGACCAAGCTAGTAGAAGCAAGGAAAGGTAATTCGGTTTGGACAAATCATTAGTTTTTCCGTCTTTTATTACATTAAAGGAAATGGCACAATTGTTTTAAGTTAGGGAGCAGGATAAAATGGTCAAACTACAATAGATAAATATGCCTATGATTTATGAATACACATGGAATAAAAGGGAAAAGTGATGCGTCCATTATTGTTTTTTTTAAGCTGCAATCAAACCTTAATCACCTTTAGAAGGTAATTCACACATTTGCCTGGATTTCAGGATACGTTTTCACATAGAAATCATCAGTTTACCTCTCGCCCACCATCGGGTAACCGGCGCCATTGCAGTCTGTTTTGTATAATTGAGAAGTTCTTAAACTTAAAAATCCATTAATCCATTGCGTGCAGGCTATATCACCAATTTCTTTGCCCAAGAATACAACTGAATAGCTAGTGGCAGGTGGTAGTATCAGTTGACAATGCATACAATGTACACAATGTATATTTGACTGGTTTGGTTTCAAGATTAACCCATAGCGGTTACAATTCACACGATTTTCAACTTTTAACTCCTGTGGGTTGAACCTTGACAGTACAAAGTACATAAAAACTAAAAATAAGTTGACTTTGTCCACACAATGTAAATGCAACCCTTCAAGCCAGAGTTGCAAAATCGATAATTCTCGTTCCAATGCAGCCACATCAGCAGCTGAGGCCAACGTGGAAGCAATGAAAGCACAAGCACTCGCTACCAACGCCGAGTACGACAGATTAGCCGCCGAACATGCAAATTTACAAAATGAACTAACCGATGATCAAGGCAAAAAGGATTTGTAAATTTGACCTGTTTTGCAACATTGTTGGCGCCCATAATATACGCTTGCTGCCTATATAAAGGAAGAACTGTTTATTTCGCGAAATTTTACTGTAATTCTTTATGATTGGGTTAGTTTAAAAAATCTGTAATTATTCGGTTTAGCATTTTTAACAATCCCAACTACCTAGCCACCTCTATCACCACAAAACAACCATTAAAACTTCGTTGTCATTTTAGCTTTTAAAATGTTGTGAACATTTTGTCTGGTTTTTCAAGCCTGATACCGTCATGCTATATACATATATATCACCTTGCTATATAATAAGCTAGCGGATTCAGTACTGCGGTTCATGCTTATTCGTTATTAGACGTGCTTAAAGGATTTGGGAGGTTTTGTTGTTGTGCAGAAATATATCGATGTTAAGATGTAAAAACACAATATTTTTACTGCATTGGAATGGTCTGTGCTCAGTCTAAAGCTTATGTTAGGAGAAATTATCCTGCAAATAAATAGTAAAACGAATTTTCTTTAGCCTGGTGTCATCGCAGTAATCTGTATAATTTTATCATTCTTACTAGAACTTCTGATCTGACTTTTGCATCAAAATATATCGATGTAAAAACTCAAGTGCTTTACTGCATTGGAAGATATAGTCTGTGCTCCCAAGAAGGCTTGTAATGTTAACAAATCTTTTATAGCGTGGTGTGATTGCAGTAATCTGTATAATTTTATCGTTCTTACTATAACTACAGACTCTTGCATCAAAATATAGAAATGTATGGTGAACAATTTAATTGCACATGTATGTAACAGGGTGACATAGGAAGTAAGAGGTTTTGAATGAATTAGTGATGATTCAAACCTTAACTTAGTCGCAATGTACTTTATATTTACAAATTGAGTTAGTATACCTTAAGAAGTGTGAATAACATTGTAGGACACCTAGCAATAATAAAATTGAACAGTTTAGTAAAATTTTCTCTAGTTTTAAGCTTAAAGAAGTTTAAGAATTTTCTCTAAGTGTTAAGACGTTCAAGAAATTACTGCAGGAGTCACCACTGGCGATTATCTGTGTTGCTAAAATTTAAAATAAAATTTTTTTTTGGCGGCACATAACTATTTAAGACACATAACAAAATCGGGTGATCTTTGCATTTGGGGTTTTCCCACAAATTATCAAAATATCGTGGAAACAGACACAAGTTCACCATAGTTCGGCCCAACAGTAAGAAAATACTGATGTCTTAAAGTGAGATATCATCAATTACATTGGAATAAACAAAAAAGGTGCTAAAAGAATAAAAACAATATTTCTTGCTAAAAATAAGGAAAAACAACACATTAAATGGCAAATATGAAATACAAAGCGGTGTGTCCGGCATTTGCAAGTTTCAATACTAATCAACTCACAAAAAAACTGGAGTTTTAAGACGCGCATAAAGGTGTGGAATCTCAAGTATCATCTGAGCTCCTTACTATGCATTGAACAACGTAACCTTTTTCCAACTTGTACTGCTGTAGTCGGACATTGTCTGACATCATTTTACCGGAAAAGAACCAACGTTGTTCAACTGTTGCAATGTTCTCCTAAAACAAACAACGCATTAGAGCTGTGTTTACATAGATCTTGATAGGATAGGATGTTTATGAAAATCTCTGTAAATGGAAACACCAAGGGGGTTAACACACAAGCAATTGCCAGATTACTTCACGCCCACTGTCGGGTTACCGGAGCTATTGCAGTGTGTTGTGTTCGATTCACATGTTTCTTTATTTTGGTAGAACCCATCATTTCACTGGGGTTAAGACTTAAGACAATGACCGTTAAAGTGTCTTGCCCAAGAACACAACCGACTAGCTAGCGACCAGTTTTAAATCCTTCAACCTTTCGGTTGAAAGGCATTGCATTAAACCACCAGACTAACCATTCGGTTAAAACCCCGTTCAAAAAGCCGTTGTTTAACTACTTCTTGTTTAAATACTTGTTTTAAGGCCCATTCTCCTAAGAAATGTTGTGTTGTAATCCCGACAAATGAATAATAATGGATGCATTATTACTCTGCTTCGGGATAAACAGAACATGTATCCTTAGGCTATGGTTAAAGAGAAACAAAATATCACAATACAATCAACTACATTGCACCACAATATTACAATCAACTATATTGCACCACAATATTACAATCAACTATATTGTACCACAATATTACAATACAATCAACTATATTGCACCACAATATCACAATCAACTATATTGCACCACAATATCACAATCAACTATATTGCACCACAATATCACAATCAACTATATTGCACCACAATATCACAATCAACTATATTGCACCACAATATTACAATACAATCAACTGCATTGCACCACAATCGTACATAAAGATGGACTTGCCTGTAATTCCAATCTTTGCTTCCCATTTGCTACTGTGTCAGTGGGAAGGATTTTTAATCGAACTTCTTTCTCGCCCGAAAATCGGATTTTAATACCGAATGATCTGGTGAATGTGGTTTTGTCAATAGGATAGGATATTCATGTTTATCGGGGTTAATTGGGTGTTTACACATGGGTTTTCATTAGATTACCTTGCACTTACTGTCAGGTTACTGGAGCTATTGCAGTGTGTTGTGTATAATGCATGTTCCTTTAATTTGTTAGAACCCATTTACTCCTGGGTTCAGGCGATGTCTACTAAGTAGTAAAGTACCTTGCTCAATGACACAAATGAAAAGCAAGCAACCAGTTTCGAACCTGCAACCTTTCAGTTGGAACGCGACCCACTAACCCACCAAGCTTATCGGGCAGACAAAACTAACTTAATCTACTTATTCTGTACAATGGTAATTACATAATCGGCGTGTTACTTAACTATTCATTCATTGTTTATTTATCACTAATCCTTCAGCTATTTTAGGATTAGCCTTTTGTAATATGTATAGAAAATCAAGATCAGCATTATGTATGGCAGTAACCGAATATTGTTTTAAACGCTGATATTTTCAGTTCTTGGATATAGTAGACAATTTTGATTAGAAAAATAAGAGTAATAGAGATTGAGTCGAAAAAGTTTTTGTGTTAATCATTTCCACATCAATTTCTCAGGCTGTGATTAATATTGATTATCAGAATCATTAACAGTCGCAGACATTTTTTAAGCATACAAAACCACTTTCATATTAACAATTAAACCATTTCCAGGACTAAACATATAAAATTATCATAATAACCTTAAAATCAACATTTACCGTTTAACCAAAAAATATAAATATTAATTCTGTAATGTCATTTGAACCATTACTAAAGGGTCGACATTGAATAAATATTACTATATATAGTTTTCATGAGTTAAACCATACATGTGTTAATATTTAAAAATTATTTTTTTGTTTTTGATAAAAATTCATCACAAAATAACCAACTTGTCGCCATCTTGGATTTGAGTTAGTTCTTCTTTTACAATTGGTTGCGTATTGGTTGCATCGCGGATCAGATTCACAGGTGGGGATAAGCAGTACACCGGGACCTGGTATAATGCCCCCAGTTCGTCGTAACAATCGAGCATTGTCCCTGTGGAGGTTTATACTAAAATGAAGAAACGCCACAAAACTTAAGTATTTTTCCTGCATCTTATATTAAGATATAGAAATTTTCATATAAATAGCCCAAAATTTAATTCTGATTTTGCAAAAAAGAAAAAGGTATTTTAAATAATATTGCTATATAATTTAAAAAATCACAATAGGCTTATGTTACGCTTTATATTAAACTTTTTCGGCCCATTAAACGGTTCTCCGTCATGAATTGTGGTCATTTTATTACCACAAGACTACTCATATTAACTCAGGTTGCAAATTCGATATATTAATATTGTGTTAAATTGTTAAGAAATGCCAACTATCAAGTCTTTAAACCGCACACTTTTTTACAAGGCTTAGTGTAATAGTGTAATTTTTGTTTTATAAACAATTATTTTTTTAATTTTTATTTTTTTCAATTTTTTTTGTTTGGGTTTAGCGGCCACGTCTTATTATACCGAATTTTAATAATTTATTCCTTTTTTAAACGTGTTCTAACGACTGTCGTTTTGCCGTTTTTTCACCATTCAAATTTTTATCAACAGTCCTGCTTTATGTTTTCATCATGGAAACAAAAAATAAACTAAACTAAACAATATTTTTGGTCAATTATTATGGGTTCCAACCAAGAACACAGTCATAAAAAGAGGCAATTATAAGCTGGGAATTGAGAATCAAAATTAGGATAAAAAATAAAACTTTGCTAGGGGAAACTTTCTGATTTTAAGTCGCATGTAAAAAAACTTATAACTGCACAATAAATCTAAAAACCAGATTTTATTATCTAAAAATTTGGAAAAAAATTAAAACAACAGTATATTCATATGCACGTAGCAGTATTACTTATGTATCAATACATTAATGAAACACAACACGTACCTTGGGGAAGAGAAATATTTGCTCCGTCAATAATTGCTTGAGCTAATGCGTTATCCCCACTCTCCAATGCTCCAGCAGCTGCCTTCAATGCATCCCAGATCTCTTTTCGTCCTGAACAGTTGATCATACAGAGGATAGGATATTCATGTTTATCCCCGTGAATGGGAATTCCAAGGAGGTTAACACACGAGCAATCGTCAGATCACATTGCGCCCACCGTCAGGTTACCGGAGCTTTTGCAGTATGTTGTGAATGATTTACATGTTCCTTTAATTTAGTAGAACCCATCATTCCACTTGGTTTAGACAATGTCCACTAAGTACCTTCTCAAAGGACACAACCGACTAGCTACCAACCAGTTTCGGACCTGCAACCCTTCCACTGAAAGACCACACACTAACCCACCAGGCTACTTGGTAGGACAGTGTTTTCAAGGTCTACAACTTTATTCAACAATAAAACAAACGTAGCAAACCGTCAAACGCAGGAGCAGTTTCCCAGAACTCATCTCTTTTACTCCGAAGTTGACCTTCCGTGAGAGGAACATCGCTTCTCCACTTCGGATGTTCTTTACGCAACGTTTGGTTCTTCCATGTACCTGGAGATAAACGGTGGGTGGATTTATACAAGCTAAACGAAAATGCAATAATTTTAGGAAATAATGGTTATCAATGAAAGAATAAATATTTTTAGCTTACTAAAAAGTAGGAATATAATAGGATATTTATGTTTTATCAAGCTGTAAAAGGTAAACAACATTATGTGTTTTCACATGGTCAGATAACCCTGCTCCTGTCGTCGGGTAGAGCATATTACTGTGTGTTGTGTGGGACGTTTCTTTATTTTAGTACAACACATTAAACCACCGTGTTCGTGCGATGTTCGGTAAATGCCTTGCTGACTAGCTAGTGCTCACCAATTTTGAACCTACAAATCTCTGTATGATAAGAACCTTGAGAGTCCATTTTAAACCTGTCTAATCAGTTAGTTGTTATAATTCCAGCAAAATTAGATATCTGAGGTCAACAAACTTAATTACAGTAATAATATAGGCTACTGTTAAAAATTCTGATTCGTATCAATAACAAACAAAAAAGCATCATTTGATGTAAAAAGCTTCTAAATAAAGCAGTACCGGTATCTATAATTAGTACAGGAACGCTTTCATCGTTTAGAGGATTCGGTTTAGGGTAAGGGTTCCAAGCACTGAAAGCAATCCTGTAGTAATAAGAAGCGACCCAAATAAAGACATTTTCTTAAAACTAGCATTACAGCAAAAATGTTAAAATTAATCCTAAAATGTACTTGGCAAAATTTCATGACTTACCGGGATGCCTGGAATTTTCAAGTTGATTTTCATGCCGATTACGATTTGTGCCAAAGCAGGTTCCCATGGTTTTCACACCAAGGTAATGTCCGAGCTTTTATTGCATTTTATTAAACTACCTAATCAACTGAGTAACAAGGGCTTTTAATTAAATATTTGACAAAAGGTTAATGTTTAGTGTTGCTATTAATATCTTAGATTAAAATGTAACTTGATTTGTATACACTCTGCAGTTTAAAGGTATAAAGCTATAGAACATCTATAAGAAACATAAAAAAAAAAACAAAGACTATATTTAAATACAAATATTCAATATGTTAAAAAGCAAAGTACAAGTTGAATTATTCATATTAATTAGAAATGTTTAACACAGGCAAGCTTTATATTACTTTGTGCCCACAGTTAAATAAAGTCATTGGTACAGTTTTTTATTAGTGCAATAAAAATTCAAAAAACTCAATACTCAAAAGTATTTAAGGTGCATTTGTACATGTGGATAAAGATAGCATGGTGGTAACATAATGGACAGGCAGAAAAAAGGTTGTTGGATAGAAACCGGTTGAAAACTAAAGGTTAAGATTAATCTGGTGGTTTAGTCCGTCGCCTTTCAGCCTAAGGGTTGTAGGTATGAAACTGGTCGCCAGCTAGTCCGTTGTGTCCTTGGGTAAGGCACTTAACATACATTGCCTAAACCCAGGGGATTAATGGATACTATCAAATTGAAGGAACATGTGAATCATATACAACACACCGCAATAGCTCTGGTAACCCCTCGGTGGGGGGGCGAGGTGATCTGACGATTGGCCGTGTGTTAACTCCCTTGGTTTTCCCATTCACGGGGATAAACATGAATATCCTATCTCATGCTGGCTAAAAAAGGATTAAGACATAGCATGCCAGAGAAAGTTGTCCTGTAAAACAATGTGTTTTGATAACAAAAAGGTTAAATGGAGTCTCCTTTGCTTGTAGGTTTAATCCTTTTAGTGTGCAGTTTTCCTCCTACTGACCTTTAGTATTATTCCAGTTTATGGAAAAAGTACTATGCCATACTTCGAGCTTTGTTAATCTGCAACAGTGGGGCGGGACAACACACCATTTTCAGTACAGTGGTAAGAGGATCGGAAGGGTATTTTCATCACTAACATGAAGGGGACGGGTATATCATGAGGGAAATGGGTAATATTATGATATAACCTGTTCCGCTCTAGGTAATGACAAATTCCCCCATCTCGTTCTTGTTAGTGACCAATATACTTTGGTCTCGCTCTTTATGGAGTGTGTTGTCTTTCCCCGCTGTCCTGCAAATAAGTGAAGCGCCATACTTCTCATACCCCAGTATGGAAAGTACGGCAGCTGCACACTCGAGTTTTTTTTCACTGCGTCTTTGCACACTTGGGTAATTTCACACACGCTCGCGAGCTGGCAGTATAAACATCGTATAATTTCCAACAAACCTGTAAACCTACCTCGGGTAATTTACTGTCGGAGTCGGTACGTTTTTTGTTACGTAGATAGATATGTTAGCTGATGGATACGTTAGATTTAGGATAGAATAATATGTTTGTTTAAGATTTTTACAAAAAAGTAATAAAAAGGAGAATGTGTGCACACTTAAAGTGTGCACTCTTGGACGTTTGCACACTGCACACTTAAATATTTGGCGCGTGCACACTCGAGATCTCGGCGAAAATTGACGTATTTTCCATACGGGCTCATACCAGTGTTTGAGTCCCAAAAGTTTTTTTCGATATCAGTGGTCAAAACACAAAATTCCCTATGAATACGAATTATGAGAAGGTAACTGCGTAAAAATACTTCAACGTGGATTTCCCATCCGCCAGATCCAGGATAGAAACGACACAAACAGGTTGACTAAGTACCAAACTTACAATGACGTTTTGAATTTAATTACGTAATTTTAATTAACAGCTCAACGTAGTTCATACTCAAATGCGGTCATATAATTTCACTAATGCAACAACTAACAAAACAGTACGAATAGTTTACGATAAAATGTGAGCAAATCTTCCGTTCATCTGCAAACAAAGTAAATTAATTCTACACAATCTCTATTGCTATGCTGCAAAATAACGAACTTCTGCATTTGGAATTGCGATTTCTATTATTTATTTGCAAAATACTGAAGGTTGGTTTCTGGGACGTACCCGAAGCCAATACAGCAGGCGTTCAACCAATTATTCTCCCGATCTCACCAATGCAAACTGACCTCACAAAAAGGACTGTCATTTAACATCCTGCCACAGAAAGTTTTAAGTTTTTTTAATAAATAAAATTGAAGCCTGGAACTACAACCTAAACCTACGACCCTTCAAATTTTTGGTTAAAAGTTTTTAGATGATACCCATTCGTCGATCCGAAATAAAAGAGCTAAGAGGTGCACATTTAACAACTTAATTTTACGAAGCACTGCTCCGATCTTACAAAACTTTACAGCTAAACGAGACTACCGGCGCGAATCCTAGTAGGCCTACATGCTGCTTCCAAATAAACAAACATTGAGGAATCGCCACCGTTGTCACAGGACAAAACACTTATTTAAATACTACAATTACTCAAACACTTATTTAAATACCCCAAGTACTCGTCACTCACATGGTATACTTGTCAAATCTGACCGAGCAAAGAGGTCTATGGATTGGTTGTAATCCAGCTATAGTACGGACATGTTTATGCCCGTGATTAGGAAAACTCAAGGGGCGTTATGACGGCCAATTATCAGATCACCCCGTATCCAACGTCAGGAATGTTTTTTTCTTGACAGTTTAATGTACTATATATTTGTTTTGATTTAGTTGTTTTATACACGTGGTAATAGTGCATTTGTTTACTTATGAAGTTTATATTTTAGAGGATTTCCTATGGTAACTCGGGGTATGTGAAGTACATATGCTCTTTTCCTAGTTTAGTTTAATTAGCTACAACTTTCTTTATAATTGGAAGTGAATTATCCCTACCAGTTCTAAAATGTTGACTGTTAAAGAAATCGGCACTGAAAATTAAAAAACAGCTACCGTGCTTATATTCTTGTGTCTGTAGGAAAATTCCCTTCCCTGGAGTAATTTACCCACATTTTGTCGTTGCATATCCAATCCATATGAGCTAACACTTATACAAGACTAGAGAGTGTCAACCACGTGTTTTAAAACCACTATTTGTAAAACACATTTTGTATGACATATATATATGCGAGCTGGGTCCCTAACCACAATTTGTATTTTATACACCGGGTTAATAGTTTGTTTCTGCAAGCATAAACACATGGGTCCCTGAGGTAACAATCCGATCTTGTTTTAAATGTTCATTACACAATATATGTTATTGTCAGATATGTGCACGTCAGATCCATGTTATGTAACATTCCTGAAAGTTTTAACCGGACTGTCCTAGTTTTGTTTCTGCAAGCATAAACGCATGGGTCCCAAAGTTATTAAACCAAACTTCTTTTCCATGTGTAGTTAAAAAAAGAATAAGCGTGTTAGATTTATAAACAGTTTACCACAAAGGTTTTAAATGTAAGCCTCTTGTCAGGCGCTTTGGTAAAAGGGAGGCAAATTCTCAAAACAACCCGATTGAGTTTTTCTTTTATCGGGGAATTCCCCTGGGTTTAGTACATAAATTTCTGCTTAACATATCTAAGTTATGTTATCTAAGTTGGATGTTTGTTAGATAATCTAATTCTATTTCAAGGCCGTTCAAGCGTTATGCCCAAAAAAGCTAATTTAAAAAAAATCCGATTTGTTTTTTTTACCTCCCAGGGGAATTCCCCTGGATATATTACCCAAAATTTTGGTTTCTGCATATCTATACCATGGTGTCTAACAAATACCAAAGTCTTATTGTAATTCCATTGCCCTTTCTGGTAGATGTCGGTGCCACAACCCACGCCTGTCACAATCATGATTTGAAAACAAAATCTTATTTTTAGGGTATTTCCCTAGTTATTTTTTTAATTCTTTCAAGTGTTAGATCCTTGGCTAATGCACTTACAGTTTACCAAATTGAAATGAAATTGGAGTAGCCGTTTAAGCGCTATGCCCAAAAAAGCTAGTTTAAAAAAAATACCGTTTTGGTTTTTCACCTTCCAGGGGAATTCCCCTGGGTATATTATCAACAATTTTGATTTCTGCATATCTAGACCATGTTGTCTAACAAATAACAAAGTTTTATTGTAATTCCATTACTCCTTCTGGTAGATGTCGGTGCCACAACCCATGCCTGTCACAATCATGATTTGAAAACAAAATCTTATTTTTAGGGTATTTCCCTATGTAATTTTTTAAATTCTTTTAAGTGTTATATCATTGGCTAATGCACTTACAGTTTACCAAATTTAAATGAAATTGGAGTCGCCGTTTAAGCGCTCTGCCCAAAAACGCTCTTTTTTTAAAAAAAAATACCGTTTTGGTTTTTCACCTACCAGGGGAATTCCCCTGAGTATATTACCAATAATATTGGTTTCTGCATATCTAGACCATGTTGTCTAACAAATGACAAAGTTTTATTGCAATAGTTCATTACTCCCTTCTGGTAGATGTCGGTGCCACAACCAATGCCTGCCACAATCATGATTTGAAAACAAAATCTTATTTTTAGGGTATTTCCCTGGGTAATTTTTTTAATTCTTATAAATCCTATATCAGTGGCTGATGCCCTTACAGTTTACCAAATTTAATTAAAATTGGATTAGCCGTTCAAGCGCTATGCCCAAGAAAGCTATTTTTTTAAAAAAAGATACCGTTTTGGTTTTTTACCTCCCAGGGGAATTCCCCTCAGTATATTCCGCAAAATTTTGATCCGTGCACATCTAGACCATGTGATCTAACACACGACAAAGTTTTATTGCGATTCCATTACCCTTCTGGTAGATGTCGTTGCCA
>CH002825.1:90592-107011 GCA_000149265.1 Ciona savignyi | reverse complement strand
AAAAATCGACTCTCTAGCGACTATTTTCGAAATTCGAATATGCAACTTTTCGACTGAAAGGCGACAGACCAACCAACTGAGTTAATCAGTCAGTAAAACAACATTTGTTGATGAATGTGATGTCCTCACCATGTAGCGACAGCAGTGACGGTATCAATTGATTCGTTGATGACCGAAACATCAACCTCGGAAATGAACTCCGATCCGCTAATCATGCTCTTCTCGATCCCGTATCGATGTTTGCCTTCCCACGACTTCAACGCAACTTCCAGTCTCTGAGGATTAGGAATGGATAAGGTTGATGTTCTATCCTTTCCATGGTAGTCCGGTGGTTAAGCTTGGTGGTTATGGAGAGATAGGGTTAGGGTTCAATATCCACCATGGCCACTTTTTTAATAGCCACTTTTTTTCAATTTAATGATCGATCACAAATAATCTCAGATGATCACAAAAGATGATCACAAATGATGGCCAAATGGTCAAAAATGAACACAAATAACCAAAAATGATCACAAATAACCAGGAATGTCACTAATGGCCACGAACGGCTATAAACGACCAAAAACGACCACAAATGACCAAAAACGGCCATTAATAAACCAAAAAAGACCAAAACAACCACAAAGGCTGGAGAAAGAAAGAGCCATCTTACCCGATCACGAGCCAACATCTTGACGCGATTCTTGTGTTCGATCTTCACAATCCCGGGAGGTTGGAGCCAAGCTTCCCCGTCAATCTGTAGTGGGACCGGCTCATCACCTGGTGGGGGGGTCAAGGAGGGGGGGGGGGGTTAAATGCGGAAAAGCTATATGGGGTTTGGGGAATGGTGGGTTAAATGATAATAAGCTAAATAACCATAATGGGGTTGGGAGTGTGCTTCACGATGAAAATAACCCCAAGGACAATTACCACTGGATTGACAATAAATGATGAAAAAAACAAGAAGAATTTCTTTAAGGATAAAAACGTGATAATCCAATCAATACCATTCCACCCAAAAACAAATGTCATACCAAGTATTGTTATCTTGATTGATCTGCACTGCGCGATGCGATGATGTTGTAACACTCCCTCCGGCACCACAATCGCCATCCCAAGCTGAACCGTGCTGAACACAGCAAGTACCTCTAGCATCTTGTCGTTGAACGATGGGGGCATGAATATCTGGGGAGAAGGGGGTAAATATCTGGGGATAGAGTGGGTTAATATCTGGGGGGGTGATGGGATGATTATCTGGGGCCCTGGGGTAGAGGGGTTGATTATCTTGGGTCCTGGGGTAGAGGGGGTTAATATCTTGGGCCCTGGGGTAGAGGGGGTGATTATCTTGGGTCCTGGGGTAGAGGGGGTGATTATCTTGGGGTAGGGGTGGGGAGTTAATATCTAGGGAGGGCATGAATATCTAGTTTTGGGTAGCATTAATATTTTGAGGGGCAGGTATTTCTAATCTCTGGTAGGGGGGAGCGATTGTGTATTTAAATCGGGTGTTAATTCGTTTTTTCTATCGTAGTGGATGGAATGTCCATGCAGAATAACATGGACATGGGTATTGCCGGATAACCAGAATTGGAACTAATGCAACAGTCTCCCTTAAGTATGCCATAAATGGGACAACACCCCGTATAAATGGCCATTACAACCCCGTTCCTTAATCCAGGGTGATACCAAGGTCCCGACGAACATAACCCACCTCGTTACCGGAGCGATTGCCCCAGAAATTGGCGCCGCCCATAAACGAAGGAATGTTCATGACCACGATGCCTTGTAGTGCAGGGAGGCATATCGGGATTCCATCGCATTCAAGTCGGATTCGCTGGTTCAGGTTCTTGTAGGTTTTCACTGCAGTTTCCTTGGTGGCGAGAACCCCAAACCACATTCTGTTCTTTGCGCGGCTGCAGGGGAGGTTGGGTGGGGTTATGTTTAGGGGTAAAACTAGGGAATTTGTTTAGGGGTAAAACTAGGAAATTTGTTTAGGGGTAAAACTAGGAAATTTGTTTAGGGATAAAACTAGGGAATTTGTTTAGGGGGAAAACTAGGGAATATGTTTAAAGATAAAACTAGGGAATTTGTTTAGGGGTAAAACTAGGTTCCAGGGAATAAAATGATTGGTGTACATGGGGGTTAATTTGGGTTAAATCGTGGTTGTTTATGAGTAAAAACGGATTTCTGTAATGAAGTCAGGGTTTAATGGGGTTGCGTAGGGTATACTAGGAGGAGGGTTAATGGGTAAAAATGGGTTTCCAGGAGACAAAATGGCAGGGGTTTATGGGTATATGGGGGTTAATGTTTAAGGGGTCACATTGGAATGGGCTATATATGGTATATATACCTATGTGTGCTGAAAGTGACAAGTGAAGATAATATAAACTATCTTTTAACAAGTTTCCACCCAACAAGCTGTGGTCGGCTACTTCAGTGGCACAAGTGTATGAACAGACCAGATAATTGTTTTACTTTGGCTTAAATTATGATGGGTCAGATTCACCCACTTACCTGCATTTCTTGGGGTTGTCTTCACGTTTCTTATGGAAATCGAGGGTGATTTTGGCGTCGAGGCCAATTCCAAAGTAACTGTTCATAACACACTTCTCCGTGAGCAAGCTGTTTAACCTGATTAGATATCGGGGTCACTTTTTGTGGGTTGTGCGGCTAAATAGCTGACTCATAAGACACTTAGAATAATGAACTAGTATAATTGGTTCTATTAAAATTAAAGCAACTACTCAATCATACACAACACACTGTAATAGCTTCTAATGGTAATCTAACGATTGCCTGTGTGATAACGCTCAGTTAATAAATTGATATTTTGGTAAATACAACCCCTGATATGCAATATTTTCGAATAAAATACCCCATAATATCCTCATACTACCAAATAGCATATTAATGCCTCTCTATTCAGCGAAGGGTTATAGGTTTAAAAATAGTCACAAGTTAGTTTCATGTTAGAACACCCCTTTTACGTTTTTGTAAGGTAATATAACGATGCCTGTGCGATAACGCGCCTTGCAAACCTCACCCACGGGGATAAACATGAGAATGAAGTTCCAACTTACGCTGCCTCCCTGTCCTGGGCCTGCAGGGGGGAGGTGACTGGGGCGCAGATCGTATCGGCGTTTGCGAGCAGTGCTCGGCTGAGGAAACCCCCACGTTTGGGCTCCGCGTACAACGGGTGAATGACTGGGGAGGGAAACAAATTGTGTTTATTAGAGGGTAAGGGTATTTATCTAAAGGTGGGGGGTGGTTGTGTTTATATAAGGGTGCGGGGTGGGTAGGTTGTGATTATTAAATGGTTGGGGCGGACGGGTTTATCAAAAGGTAGGTGGGTGAATCTGTTTATCCTTTAGTAGGGGGGATATGGAAGTTGATATATTATATTATTATGTATTTACACATTTTGATGAAATATACAAAATATGGGGGTGGTGTTTTTCCAACTAGGTTAAAATTCGATTTCACATAAATGAACATATACACTCAAATCTGATCAACCCATTGAATTCACTAACTTAAGCATTGTGTGGATCATTTAATCCTGTTCCGGAAATCAGACAAATTTTTGCAAGGAGGTCAGAAATCAAGGGGTTGGAGGCAAAAAAACATCTGTGAGTAGTTAAGCTTACTTGTGTGATTGGGTTGTTGAGTTTTGGGGTTCAATGGTCCCTTGTTGTTAAGACGGCAGGGGTAACTGGCGTTGAAGGATAAGGGGGCTGCGAAAATATCAGTTTTTTAAATTCCCTAAAATATCTTATGAATCCGCCTTTGATTGCAACTTGATCAGTGGCCGATCTCAACTGAAGGATTGTTGGTTCGAAACAGGTCGCTAACTAGTTGGTTTTGTCCTTTACAGACATTGCCTTAACCCAGCGGATTAATGGGTTTCACTAAATTGAAGGAACATGTGAATCATACAAAACACACTGCAATAGCTCCGGTAACCCGAAGGTGGGGTGAACTAACGATTGCAAGTGAGTTAAAACCTCTTGGGTTTTTCCATTCCTGGGGTAAAAATTCCGTTTTTAACTCATAATTATCGTTTTTTTTTAACTCATAATTAAGAAAATCCCGTTTTTTCACTTATAAATATCTGTTTGTCAGCCATATATTCCTCTTTTCAATATCATGCGATCAAAACCGTTGGAAACTCCAATTGCGCTGCGTTACCTGGTTCTTGCTTGCCCTCTTCGCACATCGATTTTTGTCGCATGTATTGGTCGAACACTGGGTTGGTGGGGGTGGTGGTTGGGGTACTGGGGGCTGACTTAGAGGTGGGCCGCACAGTGGGGACCAGTAGGGAGGATGACGCACAGGTTGACGAACTGAAAAGTTGTTTTTCATCATTGGTTGCCAAGATGCTTTCAGTAAGAAATTATTTATAAACACACTGCATTTAAAAGGTTGCCGACCTCCTGGTATAAACCATAAGATTTATAGCATGCATCAAGTCTGTATGTTCTTAATTGGAAGTCTAACCTATGTGTGTATGGTTGCCAACCACTGGTATAAACCATAAGATTTTCAGCATGTATCAAGTCTGTATGTTTTAAATTGGAAGTCTAACCTATGTGTGTATGGTTGCTGATCAATGGTATAAACTGTAAGATTTTTAGCATGCACCAAGTCTGTATGTTTTTAATTGAAAACATGTCTAACTTATGTGTGTATGGTTGCCGACCACTGGTATAAACCGTAAGATTTTCAGCATACATCAAGTCTCTATGTTTTTAATTGTAAACATGACTAACCTCTGTGTGTTGGTGGTGCTGGTCACAACATCTGTCAACACCCGTTCGATCGTCTGAATGGCGGAGGACGCAAGCGTGGTTGAGACTTCAGTGTCCTCTTCTTCGAATTGCGTCGAAAGTTTCTTTTGAGTTTGTTGGTTTTGCTCGTCCACGGCTGCAAGAAAGGATGGATTCGACTGATTAGTCTAATGGTCTAGTGCATTGCCTTTTAGCCGAAGGGTTGCAGGTTCGAAACTTGTCACTGGGTAGTAGGTTGTGTCCTTGAGCAGGGCACTTAACGTACATTACCTGCCCCTGAACCCAGTGGATTAATGGGTTCTACTAAATTGAAGGAACGTGTGAATCATAGACAACACATTGCAATAGCTCCGGTAACCCGCAGTTGGTGCAAGGTGATCTGCCGATTGCCCGTATCATAATGCCCCTTACGTTTTCCAATTCACAGGGATAAACATAAAATCCTATTCTAGTAATTGTTCCATGTGGTCAAGCATGAAACAAACATACAGGTGAAAAATATTTCAAACCGGACTCTTATCCAAATCAGTTTTTTTACATTTACCACAATCGATAAACCCAATATCCAAAATAGATTTAAAAAGCAAGCAAAAACATCTTTCATACTAATTTAATGGAATTTTACATGGTTTAAACAACTTTAAATTATAAACATCATCTCCGCTAACTGAACATAAATATTCACCCATTTTTTTTTAAAATTTGAGTAAAAATGATATGAATAAAACTTAATTTGTTCCACAATAAGCACTTATTTTCGAATTGCTAGAATAAAAAATTCAGAATCAGTTTTTATAAAAAAATCATAATAAATAAATTTTAAAATAAAAAATTCAGAATCATTTTTTATTTAAGTCTTGATTCTAAAATGGAGACCCCTGTACCACAATGACTTCGCCCTTTTAAAACCTTTTACTTTATTTGACTAAAAGTACAAAAATAAACGGAACACATCGAAATGCCCACACCTCCTTCAGTATGCTCTATTACACGTCGTACTGCTTTCTTCAGACTGTTAGCTCGCAGCATAAGTTGGGAACTCTCCTCGAAAATAGCGTGCGACCTCTACGATAAAAATAAAATTAAATTCACGATGCTTGGGAGAAGTACCCAAGCAAGGTTACCAGCACACAAATGGATTAGAACTGATAAGAAACTTAAATTCTAATCTAATTTCTGGTTTTTCCGAAAATGCTACTTTGTCCAACAGCGTTTTTTCAGCAAGGTATACAAAAAGTATAAACATTTGCCATTCTCATGTGATGAGAATAAACTTTGATTTGATATTAAATGAACTTGATTTTTATTATGTTTCTTTCTAATTCGAAATTCAATTAAATTTCCAAGTTTTTGCAAATTTAGTAATATTATTTCTATCTAATTTGAAAAAGCTGAAACTTTTTTGGTTGTCTAAGTGTGCATGGTAATGATTAAGGACCATACGACCCCACATCACCATACACCCCAAAACACCATACAACCCCACGTCACCTTCGTAGCTGGTTTATCTGGTTGGTTTTGTTCCCCTGGATTGACGACCACGTTGGGGACTTTTGATTCAATGATTTCCGGCAAAACCACCCCACATCCACACCCTCGGGTTGCTGGGGGTCAAAGTTCGTCAGCGCAGTCGCAGGTTCCATTGCTCCCTGTGGAGAACCCATGCCCGTCTGGTTAGCTTATCCAGTGCCGCAGAGGCTTGCAGTCAAAGGTTGTGTGATTGAAACCCCCCTCAAGTTAGTCGTTGTGTTAATGCATTTAGAAAATGTGGCTTAAACCCAGTAAATTGATTGGTTATGTACAACTTAAGAGGTAAATCTGTACTTTAAAAAACACAAAAGACTGCAATAACTAGTAACCCAACGCTGGGTGAGAGGTAATCTGACAAATTTTAGTGTGATATTTTCCCTGTCTTACACCACCATATAACACCACACACCGAATAAAGTTGTTGTTTTTCCGCCATCTTCGATTCAAGGGTCAAAGTAGCCAACAGTGAAGCCAACTTTTCGTCAAGCGTTTTACATCGTTTCGCCATTTCACAAGAGTTTCCCGAAGACGCAACTTTCGCTACGAAATCCTTTAGCGTTTCACACAAAACCCTGCATGGAAAGTTTATATTTTTATCTCATATGAAAGCTGATTGAAGCTACAATTAAAATGTTTGTGTAAGTCTGTTTCTAGCTAATATCAAGATTACAAGGCAGTTTTGTTTATATTCGAAAGTTAAGCAGTGTAAATTATAAAATATATATTACAAACAATTGAAAGATAAAATAAAATTTCTGTAAACCGTGCTATTCTTAGCATTTATTAAGGCAGTTTTGTTTCGTATTTGAAAGTTAAGCCGTGTCAATTAAAATAAAATAGCTTATAAATAATTCGAAGCTAAAATAAAAGGCTTGTGTAAACCATAATATACTCAGCCTACCTAGGGACTGTATAGTTTTGTATATCTTTCTAAATTCTTTTCATGCTTAGTGTTTCAAAAGTTTACATATAAGTTTCAGAAATTTTTAGTTTAAACTAATACTCTTACCCCATTCAATTCGACACTTAAAAAGCTGGGTAACTATTAATACAACTTATCTATATATACCCCTAGACAAAGTTGGTTTAAGTTAAAGTGCCACAATATGCTTGTTTGTAGTCTTTGTACCACACACGGGTGTTTCTAGAAATACTCGGCAACGCTAAAGGGAGGGAAAGCGGTATGGAGGAAAGGAGGGAAACTGCTCACCAAAACTATGGAATTTATTTTTAACCCTTCTCTAAATACTAATCTCAACCCCAGAACTAACCTTAACTTCAACCCCATGTTTAAAACAAACTATAATACCCTAATCTTTTTGTAGTGTGCAGTTTCCCCGTTCCCGCTTGACCCTCCTTTTAGTTTCCCCCGAAATATCATTTAATCGTTCGATTCAAATATCCAACCAACTACTCACGCAGCTGAAGATATCACTTCGGCGTTTTTTTCCGAGTTAAGAATCGTTGCTAAATGATCAGACACCGTGTCTTCATACTGGTCCATGGGATCCTGTTCAAAGCGGTTTCAACCGGTTAGAACTGGAAATATCCAGAACACAAGCAGAACATACCAGGTTGTTGATTTTCATGCTGACGCCGGATAAAACAGGAATTGAACCTTCATATGCAAGGATGCTCCACCTGCATAAAATATTGGATTTTCTGCTGTTCTGAACATCGAGTGTACGAAACAAAATGTTTACAATATTTTAAATCTAACAATTGTTGTGTTTGTGGGGTTTGAATAAGGTTATTTTGCAATCATGCCTCAGTCGATCTTAATGTTTACTTTTATACGAAAATGGCTTATTAGTATAGACATGTGCTAAGCAGTTGATTTTTGAAGGAAGGTAAACATGAACTAAGTTACCTTACTGAGGCGGTTTCTACAAGACCTTTAACACACACGAGTATCCACCTACACAAGTTTCAACTAACACAAGTTTAACCCACACGAGTATCAACCCACACGAGTATCAACCTACTGAAGTTTCAAACAACACAAGTTTCAACAAACACAGGAGTACACAACGTGAAACAACACTTGAGAAAAGTGTGTGAAACAAACCTGTCTAGTAACTTAGTGCTGGATTTTTCATATTTCTCGATAATAGCAGGAACTTGTGTATCATCATCACATACATTCCCCCAACCCATTACTTGAGCCAGATCATTACCAGTTCCCAGAGGTAGCACACCAACCTGAGCCTGGAAATAATGAGCGAATCAATAATAAAAAGGTCGAAGTTCATTAAATCACAGTTGTCTGATCGATAAGTTTGTATGGGGGGTTAGTGCGACGCCTTTCAACCGATAGTTTATAGATTCGAAACTGGTCGCTAGCTAGTCTGTTGTTTTCTTGGGCAAGACACTTAACGGACATTGCCTGAACCCAGCGGATTATTAGGTTCTACCAAATTGAAGGAGCATGTGAATCATTTACAACACACTACAATAGCTCTGATAACCCATTGGTGGCCGCGAGATGATCTGACGATTGCCTGTGTGTTAACCCCCTTAATTTTTCCACTTGAAAAAAACATGTAAATCCCTTTTCCTAGAGTAGGACAACTTACTTTATTGTTGAGGTTGAATTTATCCATTTCGCTTAGCACCCAACCTATAGAACCATCACCGCCGCAGATTAGGATTCGAAACGACTCAAACTTGCTGAACATTTTGAGACTAAAACAAAAAGAAACTCGTGAGTATGAAATGTTCATTATGTATTTTATCTGAGGTTTACTTAAAACAGTAATTTTAAATTCAAGTTGTCTAAATCATACAGAAATTCACTGGTGCAGAGACAAATAAGACCAATACAGCTTTTGAAACATGGAAAACTTATCCAAATTTGGGGACTATGATAACCCCCAAAATCCAAGGCCATGAAAACCCCAAAAATTTACAAACCAACAACTTTACACCAATGGAAAACTTACCCAACTTGGGGGCCCGAACACATTAGGTCGAATACTTGGGCAGGGTTGAGGTATTGCCGGAATCGTCGAAGGAATTTCACTCCCTGGTTATCTCCGCTCTTCGAATTAACAAACACCAGTAGTCGACTGGAACACTGGGGAGTAGGAACTGCTTGCCAGAATTCTGCACGAAATATGGGGAATGCTGGTGAACACAGCTATAAACACATAAAGGGGGGAAACTGGAGTTTAGGGGTGGGGTTGAAGATGTAAAGAGGACAATGTAGGGTAAATTGGAAGTTAGATATGGGGTTAAAGTAAGCGCTACAGTATCCCTTTTACATTGGGTAGGTTTACACGTTCCCTACTTTTACCAAATGCAGGGTTAACTGGAGGTTAGATATGGGGTTAAAGTAAGCGTTACAGTATCCCTTCTTACATTGGGTAGTTTCCCACTTTTACAAAGCGCAGGGTTAATTAGAAGTTCAATATGAGGTTAAAGTTAGCATTACAGTATCCCTCCCTACATTGTGTAGTTTTCCAATTTCCCTACTTTCACATTGTCAATTAAAATAACATTCGAATCAATCATATCTACAGGCGGTTTCTGATGGCAGCTGAATAATAGAGTTGCTAATCAGTGGCAAACAGCCACGAATCCCAAGAGATATCTATATCCTATCATTGGTGAGAGGCAGCGCAGCGCTGTAAATTAAAGACTTCTCTTGGGACGACACAGTAGATGTGACTGCTTGTTAACAAACTTATCACGTGGTTAACTATCGATCATTCCTTTGAAGCTCGGTCTTAATAAAAGTATGTAATAACAGAAGGTGCTCCCAATAAAAAGAAAATGTCAATATACAAAATGTGAGATTAAGATATCGTGTGTGGTGTGAAAACTATGGAAGCTATTACATTATGCTGTGCACAATATTACGAAAATGTCAATATACAAAAAGTGAGAATAAGATATCTTGTGTGGTGTGAAAACAATGGGAGCTTTTACATAATGCTGTGTACAATATTACATCCTGTGCTTTTAAACCCACATAACTTTACTTTGTTTTAACAATGATAATAAGCCAAATGCCCCAAGCAATCAAGCTTTTAAGATATTGTGTGTGGTGTGAAAACTATGGGAGCTATTACATTATGCTGTGCACAATATTACAAAAATGTCAATATACAAAAAGTGAGACCAAGATATCGTGTGTGGTGTGAAAACTATGGGAGCTTTTACATTATGCTTTGCACAATATTGTATCCTGTGCTTTTAAACCCACATAACTTTGTTCTAACAACGATAATAAGCCAAATGCCACAAGCAACTAAGCTTTTAAGGCTGCAAACCAAAATATTCGATCGAAGAAATTCTTACCATCAGCGTCTTGTGAGTGGATGGCGGTTGGGGGTATGATTGACATCTTACAAGAACCAAGCGAACATTTCGCCGGCATTTGTCCTTTACAAGTGCTGTGTACCTGGTACAATAGCTGTATTAGAATCATGGATGTCGTATTTGAAATTAAAAATAAAGATGAAATTGGGTATAAAGTTTTTAAAATCGGTTTTTATGTTCATTGAGCAGACATGAAATTTATTGATTTCTTGAAAACGGACATTTGGCAGAATAAGCAAATCTTAAAATTAGTTTAAAAACCATGAATAAAAAAAGAGAAATCCTCAACCATAATTTTTCTTTTCAGCGAGTACCCTCATATTATACTTGATGGGAATATCTTGCCGCCAGTAATACGCAGCCTTAGCACATTTTAAGAAAAGTGTGGGTTACTATGAACAAAGACGTTTTGAAAAAGTTTAGACACTTTTAACTTTCCAGCATACTTATTTATTCATGATAGCTCTAGGAATAACAGCCCTTTTTCGGCATAAATAGTCCCAATCCTATGGCTACCATGGACCCACGCATACTAATATAATGTAATCCTTATCAAGAGATAAGTGTTCTATGATATCACTTCTGCAGATTTAGAGCAAAATCTTGCACCTACCATGCTCCGGCACCAAAGACATCGACTGTCCTGTAGGCGAAGGACGCTTCCGCAAGTTTTCTCGCAAACCGCACATTTAGCGCTTACTGGGAGGTTGCCTTCCAACCACTGGTGGGGGATCCAGAGCTGTGAGAATTAACATGCCGAATTAAGACTCATTAATAAAAAAAAATTTATTAATTTCGTTTATCCTCTTGAATGGAAGAGTGTAAAGGGAGTTAATACGCCCCTAATCGTCAGATCACCTCGGACATACCATTAGGTTACTGGGGTAATTTAAGCGTGTTGTGTATGATTCATCCGTGCCTTCAATTTGGTAGATCCAATTAATCCACTGGTTTTAAGCAATGTTTGAATTGACGTACTAAACAACTAAGCTATTCGGCCGGACATACTCCTTTAGGATTTCCGGCTCTAGTATACAGTATGTGGAATTTGCATAATCGGTAGGCCTATTTAAAAAGCACAAACCAGAACAGTTTATTGGTTCAGAATTATTAAACTTTATAACCTGACCTTTTTATGACATCACATCATGACAACATTTAAATAAATTAAACTAATGATAAAACAATAAAGTCAAAAGTTTGAGAATTAAAAATAAGAATTCTATATCATGCACAATTAAACCATATTTGCTAAAATTGTTAAAATTAATGCAAATGCATCTAGAACTTGTGTTAAATGAGTCTATGAAGTTTAAATCATATTGGACAACCCCTTCAGGTTTAATTATTATTTGTTGTAAATAATTTTGAGTGGCAGTCGAAAAAGCAAAAAAAAACAAAAACATAATTAACTCGCAGATAAAAGAGGGTTTATAACAGTCTAGGTAGGTTTTCAGGGGATTTCCCTTGGGTAAATATACAAAAAAAACAAATAATTTTGTGAAATATTGTGTGATACAATTTAAGTGAAATTAAGCATGGAATAGTAACTATCAGATAACACTAAAATTTGTAAAAGTTTTTTACGTCCACCAAAGTAACTAAGGAATGGAGACAAGCCCATTAAAAGGTTGCAAACAAAGAAAAAAAATACAAAAGAATAAAGAGTTTGTTTTTATCAAATACTTCATCTTCATTATTATTAAATTTTATGAAATTGTATTTTACTTCTGACCGCATAGCTTCTGGGCTCGTAAGTTTTTTCGCTACCTAGTCGGTTGTGTCCTTAGCACTTAACAGACGTTGCCTGAAACCAGTGGATTAATGGGTTCGAACAAATTGAAGGAACGTGTCTATCATATACAACACATTGCAATAGCTCCGGTAACTCAACAATGGTGTTAGGTGCTCTAATGATTGCCTGTGTGATAACGCCCCTTGAGTTTTCCCATTCATGGGGATAAACATAATTATCCTATCCTATCCTACTTTAATGGAATTGTAATAAACAAGATTTATTTTGGAAGATTTTGTTTGTTTTCCATTAAGCGTCACGTTTTAATCACGCCGCCGTGGTTCTGGAATACGTGTAAATACATAGCAACAATAAACAAATAGTCAAGACAAACGGAACAACACATGCAAATATCGTACCCCTTCCTCGTTCTCGATTACAGACTTTCCAACTGTGGCTAGCGTGGACCATTTGCAATTATTCGGCGCTTTAGAAGCACAACGTTTGTGGACTTTGAACTTGCAAACTGAAAAGAAGAAGAAATTAGAATACCCTTCAGTACTGGACGCGCTTTTCCGCGCACTCTTTTTTAAGGCTTTATATCTTACCAAATTATTGTAATCTCGCTTTAGTTTGGCGGATGTATTTTATTGGGGTGTTTTAACCACTATTTGTTTTGCCGTCTTTTCATGTTCCTGCCGTTTTTTAATACCGGGGCAAAAAATGTATAAACTACACTTATTTTTTGTTTCCCGGTTAAGATTGGCGAGATTCCGTAGCGAATACATTATGGTCATATAATCTACAACGCAATAAACACATTAATCCCATATGAACGCAAATTTATGCAAAACTATCGGAAGCACGGGGAAATGCATAACACTTTGTGAAACTTAAAGTAGGGTGTTAAAGTTGACCTTAAAGTGGACGGTTAAAGTTAATTTCTCATATTTATTCTGAAAGTGTTTAGTTTCAGTGTATAACTTCGTTGCTTAAATATCAATAATTAAAAGCACGAAACTTTATCTGGGAAAAGACAAGCAAAAAAGGGCAAAACGACAGTAGTTAAAGCACGTCATGACCAAGTAAAATTAAAACATTAAGATATATAACGGATGCGGCCGTAAAAATTATTCCCTGCATATTTTATTATTATTTTAAATGTATGCAAAAATGTCCAGAGTACTTACCGTCGCAGGAAAGGCCGTGGTTCATAACACCAGAGAGTACTTCCCGACACACATTGCAGTATGTGGGCCTGTTGTGTGTACAGGCGTACCAGTTATGTCCGTCCGTGAAGTTATCCATATAGACTTGGTGTGGCTGTTAACAAACTGGTTTAAACCGGCCGGCATGTACAGTGTTCGCTAATAATGAGGCGCAGAACATAAATGGTCAAGCTATGAATACATGAGGTTTACATAAACCTTAGAACAAACGTTCGTGTTTACTTAACGACGAAACAGATTCCTAACCGTATTTACTCAGCTGTCCACCATACTTTATAAAAATAGGATTACTTCTCCCCTATACTCCCTTATGCACGACTATATAGCGCTTGGTGGGCATTATAACACTGCATACTGTCTAATTTGCAACGTAAACGTCCGGTTATGGTAAATAGGATATCGATCGAACAACCCAGCGAGTACGAAAAGAAACGACAGGTCACTAGCAAGAGACGCTAATTGAATTCCAAGCTTTTTTCATGCCGATACAGGTCGATTTAGAGGCCGTTTACTGCAGGAGTGCAAAATGGATTAAAATATGATCGAACAAGCAGTGGCTTAGAAACAGCATTACACCATAGCACATCGTATATTATGGTTGCTACGCGGAAAGTACTCTACGTTCTTTATAGTTTAACTAATCTTTTATAATCTTTGTATAAACTGACAGTAAAAAATCGTTCATTTTACACCGAATACAGTGTTGCAAAACTTTGAAAAGCAGTTACAAAAAAAACTTTAGCAATTCTTGTTAAGTGTCTAACCAATAACTAAACTCGTAAAAGTTTTCTTTTTTTAAACCAGTTTCATGTATAAATTGGCAATTCTTGATAATTGTCTAATAAATAACTATACTTGTAAAAGTTTTCTTTTTATAAACCAGTTCCATGTATAAATGCACTGCAACATCTCCGCAAAATAGAACGCAGATACACATGTTATTATAAAGCACACATTTCTACAGAGACGTCTTGGCTGATCGCGCTTTGCAATTTATGCAACAGGAAGAACCGCTATATTCATACGTCACGATATGGCAACAATAGCGCGGTGCACAACCAGGTAAATCGGGAAAGAACGAAGAATATCCATCGATCGTTGAATAGGGTCATTAGCCACAGTAAAACAAGATTTTTAAGAATAAAGTTAAAGAAATGCTATTTTAACAATGTTTTACCAAATAATACAAGAAATGCGAGTGAATGTTTGGTGAAAATTTCGAAGCGCGTTGTTAAAACGAACCTATAATATTTATGAGGACAGTAAATAGGATCGTTTTAATCTTACGATTAGCAAGCAACGCAAGGGGTCAAAGCCCGAGATAACTAAGTACATCTCCCGCTATATCTACAAGCTTCCTACAGAAATGCCAACATTGGAACAAAAGAAAATTCCTTCGCGGAGTTGGTTGATCGCTTTCGAACCTTACTTTGCTAAGGTGCTGCCTGCGTGGCTTAATAATTGATATAAATCCTGACGTATTCCATTCACCGAAACCTTATCCTGTTTTGGTATTGAGAGCTTTATAAATCGCGGAGCTGCGTGACGTCATCGAACGATGCTGACGTCATCAAATGTTGCTGACGTCATCAAAAATATACGAAATCCGTTCGCTAACTATCGCGTCGCACACAAGCTAACTTAACAAAGACTGCGACTAGGCAAGTAGGCTCTTCTAACCTGCCGTTTTGTTTGAAACGCACTGTTTCTAAACTTGCATGTGATAAAGAGAACAAACCGCAACAAAGCACGCTTTCCTGATGAAAACCTCCCACATATTTGGCAAATGGCAAGTGTAATAAAAAGGTTTGACCAGCGTTGAAAACTCGCTCACAAAACTGTCACACGCTTGGCTGGAAGATTTTAATTAAACAGAGATAACATCCTCCGCATTAAGCCGCGCACGCATTAAGCTATGGTTATTGGTGCAGCCATGCGAAATGGTCCATTGTGGGCTTGTGACGGCCCTCGTGCAGGTACAATGATGAATTACAAGCACTTCTGACGTACGTTGCTATTTATTCCTATTGTGTGTGCAGTAATAAATATTGCCAGCGCTTGGCTTAGCAATAAACTTAAATGCTTCTATTCGAAGCTCGGCCAATATTTAAATTGTACCGCATAATCGTGATCCAACGTTTTATGGGACATGGTATACGACAACATGTTCAAGAAACAAGTTTTCAAGAAATTTCTTTAAAGTAAAACGCAATTGATTTATACCCTGCTGGTAAGAAGGAACTTACAACAACAGGATAAGTATGGCGAAACAATTACAGCTTTTAAAACACACTGTAAGCTTCGAATCCTTGTTATTACGTATTTTAGGCATTGGTTATATATATGGTTAAATATTTGGACAAAATACAGGCTTTTTTTAAACCAGACTCAATTTTAACCCAATAAAGCTATTTTTATATAGGAATCGTTATAGGAATTGGTCGCGTTAACCATTCATTTCGCTTCTCTGCATTTTTATCGGCCAAGGTTGAAACCATGATGGGCTTCGGTCGCGTTAACCATTTAACCATTTTTTCTCATTCGGGCGTAATTTAACCCCGTTAAAATTCAACCCGCACGCGTTTTATATCAGTTAACCATTCAACCACTGGCTTTAATGACTTTACACGTAGGTACATTGCGTTACCTAGCGGACTGTATGTGAGTTTTACGAAGGAATGAAGAAACAACTGATTCGAATTCGATGATTCAAGCGTGCCTATCACATATTGAAAAACATTTCCCATTTATCTAGAATTTTTTTTTATCTAGCCAGGTTTCGAAGCCATGATGGGCTCGTCACTTGGACCGCGTTTGTATATGAGTCGGTATATGTATC
>CH002825.1:76415-90492 GCA_000149265.1 Ciona savignyi | reverse complement strand
GTCAGTTCAAGGGTTAGGACTAAGTCACTGTTGTTGCTTACGGTTTAAATGACAGCGCAAAATTGTTTATTTTCTTTGGTCACCAACTCGTGTCTACAGATTCGATAAACTTCTTGTTAAGCATAGTGTCATTTTCTAAATACAGCACTTAACTTGTAGCTTAGCGGTAGCTGATGTATAATTAAATAGATGTAATCTCACATGAGTAAGACGCTTGTTGACATAGTTCATGTCAGATCTATAATTGATTTAAATTGATTTTAGCTCAATTAGTTGATATTTATCGTGATTCAGATTTAAAAAGCTTGTACTTAGGAAGTGTAATAGCAGGAAGTGTATTCATATGTGGTAGCATGTCGCTGTCTCTCACTAGACGTAATATAAACGTATTGTCTAACCTTTCAGACGACATAACGCCGACATCTAAATAATGGCAGCGAAATTGTTATTACGTTCGAGGGTGTCCGGTGAGCGTGAGGCGACCAATATGAAATATACATGATTACAGTATGGTCGTGTGGCCGAATGTTTAACGCGACCGATACATATACATCTTTCCTAACTTTTATATTTTCATAATGCGGTTCGAATAGGATATTTATGCTCATCCTCGTGAATGGGAAAACGGTACCAGTGACGAGCCGTTCGTGCGAAAAACTTGACTGGGTAAAAAAGAGGGAAAAAATAGACATGATACATGTGTGGTAGGGAGATATGAGAGATTGATTCTCCATATTAAAACGGGGGGTTTAAGTAAAAAAAATAAGTTTACACTTCATTTTAATCAAAATATTATGGATTATTTTCCTGCTACTTTCCGGGTTAAAATAATACGGAGTTATTCATGAGTGTTTTAGGGCAAAAAGTTGTCGACTAACCTGAGGTCAAAGACAATAATGAGTTGAATACATGGGAAAGGTAGCTTTCAATGGGATATATGGGATAGAACCGCATTCACGGCGGTTCCTCTAAATACCCAGTGTGGGCAGTGTGGTTACTGAGTGTGCCAGAGTTAGGGTTAGGGTCAGAGTTAGGGTTAGGGTCAGAGTTAGGGTTAGAGTCAAGTGTGCCAACACTGCCCAAACACTGCCCACACTGCATACACACTGCCCACACCGGGTATTTAGAGTCACCCATCTACAGGGATATTTTGGAATAGAGAGCGCATTTTCGGGAAATATGCACACAGGGGGTGTGGGATAGGATTGCACTCACCGAGTAAAACTCCCTGCTTCTGACGGCTTTGAAAGCGGAGATCCATTCGTCCATTTCACTGCGTGATTCGGCGCACAGGATAAGCTTGCTGAACGGACCTATTATCTGCGGAAGATATCGGTTTGAATATCGTAGTGGTGAAGTACAAAGCGGGTATATACTCTTGCGTACAAATGGGATATTGGTGGGCTGTCCATTCCAGAATTAAGGCTCGAATAATAATTCGAAATTATTTTAAAAACTAATTCGAAATTAATAAATAATTTGGACTTATTTTTTGATTCTAGCAATTTTTCTGCTCATTGTGGAACAAAATCTGTTTTATCATGTTTTTTTTTTATTTAAAATTAGAAAGTATATTAAAAATGAGACAAAGTGACAATTTGTTTTCAATTAATATTGGTTATAATCGTTTCTGAAAACAAATTAACAATATTCGCAGTAATTGTTTTGGAATCAAATTATTATAAAGGATGTTTTTCTTCAAGTATATTTCAGAACGGTTCGATATTCTAGATTTAAAATTATTGATTCTAGAATATAATTCCAGAACCCAAAATGATTCGGATAAAAAGCCAAAAGATATTGAAGACTTTGGTTTATCCGTTGCACGGGGAAAAGTTTACGTAACCTGTTCCACGTGGTATGTTGCGTACTATGCAAAGTTCAACTTATTTATGTAATTCACTCACGAAATAATCGTTTTATGCCTTGCCCAGAAACACCAGAAAATAGAAAGTATATTTATGTTGTTTAACAAGTTTATATTTTTAAAATAAAATTACTTTTCAGACAATCGGAAAGCATAAATACAGCAATATATCCAATATAGGTTAAGATAGGGTTAGCACAGAAACGTTACAATGTTACAAACGCGACAAAACCATTAATATCTTTGAGACAAATACTTAAAATTGTATTGTATAAAAGGTCGGCAAATATCCGCTTGTTTTATTATAACGTGGTAATCAGCCAGTTATGTTGATTGTGATATTTTTTCAGCGGGTGTGAATCCATCCTTTCCGCATGGTTCTTTCCGCAAGTAACTTACCACGATCTTAGTAATTTTGTTGACAATTAAATTCAAATAAGACCGCTAAAGCTGTTATCTTGCCGAGTGGGTTCGTAAGCACGGCACTAAGCAGATATTGCTTGAACCAGTCATACTAACGGTTAAGCTTTTTTCAGGACACGGGGCGACTTGACCGCTATATCCCGGATCCATGATAGCTCGGGACGCTGGAGTAATGGGCCTTCTATGGCCTAAATTCCTGGTCCCGGGACTACCATGGACCAGCCCCTACTAATATAATTTAATAATAACGGTTGACCAGAAACTGTAGCAATGTCAGATGTGTTAAAACACGACAATGGCTTCCATAACCAAGCTATAGGCATTAGATATATGGGAATAACACACGGGATTACCAGTACCCAAGGGGATGGAAATGACACATCCATAATTAGACATGCAGGATAGTATTTATAGATTATGACGTGCTGTAATGAGTGTTGTTTCGACTTTTTTAGTTGCTTTCCTTAATTTTTGATTTAAAGAGTGTGATGATTTAAATACTATGTCAGTGGTCACAAACTAGGTAGAGGCAGACTATTGGCATGTCAATTAGGATTTCTGAAAGTTTCAACCTAATTCGATAAGTATATACTCGTTAGAGCAGTTATAGTAGGTTAGGAATTGGTATAAATTTCCATATATTTATTTTGTTCCACTAGAAGCACTTAATTTCGAATTGCTGGAAAACAAAAATAATTCCGAATCATTTTCTACTCGAATCGAATTTGAATTTTGATTCTGGAATGGATAAACTTACGTGTGGGGCTGTGGGCCACATAATATTAAACAGAAATCTATTTAAAATAATACATTAAATTTTGGGCAACACTAAAAGGAGGGAAAGAGTGAAGGAGGAAAACTGCTCACTAAAATTACGGAAACTAATTTAAACCCTGCCCTACACTAATCTCAACCTAACAACTAACCCTAACTCCAACTCCATATTTAAAACTAACTCTATCTAATATCATAATCTTCATTTTAATGTGCAGTTTCCCTCCTTTTAATGTTGCCCTGTTCTTATTTGCATTTTAAAGTGTATGTCCTTTCAAATACTGTTTTTATTGAGAGAAAGCATAATAAACTAAACTTATACTTAGTTGACATAGGTGTTTGGGCATGGAAAACTATTCAACAAAAAAAATAACAAAAAACGTCTTAGTCTAGATTTAATGTGAACATAATTTCTATCAGTGCGAAGTCCAGCATGCTAAAATTAGTACTTTGCCAGTCAGATATTATTACTTTGCGTATAATTAGAAAATAAGCTATATTTGCGCCAGAATAAGGCACAACGCATAAGGATGGGAGAATTAACCGCTTCAGGCATGATAACGTAGAAATTGCATTCTTCCGGTGTTCTATTACGAAAATAATTCTTCAGATTATGCCATGTGCGCTTAAATAATGAACGTAACTCGGGTAGCTCGTATGCGTGGGTGGGTAGTGATTCACAACACAACAGTTCGTAGAAAATCGATCTTTTACATATTTCCCGAGTCATTGCAATGTGGGGCAAATAATCAAGCCGAACACTTTAGTTTTGTAGGGGAAAACTAAAAGGAGGAAAAGCGGGAAGGCGGGAAGAATGAAAACTGTACTCTTCAATGAATATTAAAGCATTATGGTTAGTTTTAAACATGGGATTAGAGATAGGATTAGTTCTGGGATTGAGATTAGTGTTAAGAAATGGGGTTAAATTAATTTTCATGATTTTGGAAAGCAGTGTCACTCCTTTCCGCGTTCCTTCCTTTTAGTATTGCCCGTTTTGTAGTAATTTATACAAACCCAGTACAACCCATAACCGAGTATCATTCAGGGCAAACTCACCGAGAAGCTACAGTTTACGTTCTTCGTGCTGCATTCTGCCACACTGGAGTCCGTGAGATCCAGTTCACTGAAGATATCTGACTGGAAAATGATTTTGGTTTTGTGACATTATGTTTTAGCCGTTTTACCGACTGATTAGCTTGTTAGGTTAATGCGTTACCTTTTAGCAGAAGGGTTGCATGTCGAAACTGGGCGCGAACTAATCGGTTGTGTCCTTGCGCAAGGCACTTAGCGGACATTGCCTGAACCCAGTGTTGGATTGGTGGGTTCTACCAAATTGTATAAACCTCTTAATCATACACAACACACTGCAAAAGATCCAATATACATTGGGAACGAGGTGATCTGACGATTGTTTGTGTGATAACGCCCCTTGGTTTTCCCATTTACGGCGATAAACAAAATGATGTGTGTGTGCGTGCGTGCATGTGGATCCGAACCAAGTAAAAAGCAGCGTTTATGCGTTAACAAACCGGCAAATTGGTAAGTACATGGTGTGACATTCGTACACTTCTGTAAGTTAAGCGAAAAAAAAACGAAGTCGAGAAAAAGTAATTAATGCTTCAGCCTAACAGCGATGAAATGTAAAAAAAGGCTTTTCGAGGAATTTGGCGAAATATAGCGCGGCCTTTAAACTTCTACATTGCGACGTGATGTTTAAAACTTCCTGAAACGTAGTTGGCCCGAAAAAAGAATTTTGCGATACTGTAATTAACTAATTCTATATTTAACTTTGCTACAATTTAACGATCACGTGCATTAATTTAATATATAGTATACCGGTACATCCTTTTTACGTACTGTTTGTTTTGCCGTCTTTTCCTGTATGTGTTGTAACTTATACACTTTACGTGTCTTATTAAGAATTGGGGTCAAATATTAACTAAACTAATTATAAAAAGTCTTACGTTTTCATGTTTTGCAAAGAAGAGTCTTCTGGGTCTTAGCTTGAAATAGCGTGGCCGCCATCGCTGGAAATAACAACAATTTTATTTTACTGATCGATCAAATGGATGGTTCAACTGATTAGCTTGGTTGGTTAGTGAATTGCTTTTCAGCTGAAGGGTTACAGGTTCGAAACTGATTGCTAACTAGTATCTTTGGGCAATTCATGGTAAATGCGCGTACTCAGTGGAATGATGGGTTCTGCTCAAATTGAAGGAACGTTTCAATCATAAACAACGCACTGTAATAGCTCCTATAACCTGACGGTGGGCGGGAGGTGATCTGACGGTTCCATGACAACTGAACCCCTTACAACTGAACCCCTTACAACTGAACCCTTACAACTGAACCCTTTACAACTGAACCCCTACAATTAAACCCCTTACAACTGAACCCCTTTACAACTGAACCCATTTCGAATGAACCTCTTTACAACTGAACCCCCTTTTCAGTTAAAAGCGTTCGGTTAAAAGGGGTACAGTTGTAAAAGGGTTTAGTTGACTGGTCACCGATCTGACATTGCCCATGTGTTAACCCCTTGGTTTTTCCAATGAACTGGGATAACATGAATATCCTATCCTATAAAAATAAGTAACCAACCTGGAAAGTTGATGCTGTTTGTTTCAGTAAGTATCCTTCCTTAATGCAGACCTGCAATTTGGAATTTGGTTAGGAGCTATTACTATTGTGAACAAATTAATATAGCACTCCAGCAATTTAGTTCGATTGGTGCATATTACACAACAAAATGTGTGTAAACACCAAACCACACGATGATATTAATTTACAAATCTTAACACGTTTAGCAGTTTATACACGCAACCAAAAATTAAAATGGTCAATAAATCATCAGCAGTAGGTTGTACAGTGCCATTTGGCTGTTATGTACCTGACTAAACGTGCGTATACCTAAACTTCATCAATGGTTTCTATCAATGACTAGATTTTCTAGAATAAAAGCTTAACAGTTAGGCAACCAAAACGCGAATTGCAAGATGCTCTATTTGGCGTGATAGAGTGTGCCAAACACAAGTAATACAATAATAAAACTAGAATTGGCATTGAGCCAACTTCTTACCGCTGCCTTTCCTGTCAGAGGTCGTTCGACTGCTATTTTTCGGGGATACTGTCCGTACATATCACTTTATTACTAGCTGCATTAGTTACATAAGCGCGGTGCTAAAATCCGTGCTCTGATGTCTGCCTTCCGTTTCCCGTTAACGATCGCTCTATTATACGAGTAGAAGTGAGGCTTTCTGGACCGCTGGGAATTTGCATTAGTAAGATCGGAATCGATGTAAGGGCGAAATGTCTTCTTTCTTTCACGCGCTACATCGCGAAGCACATGGCTGTCGGTAGAATGACACTAAGAACGAACCGTGAATAAATAGATGGATAGATATAATTCAGGTAAGACCACCTTACTACAGCGGATGGACAGCTACTGAATGATAGGGAAGCCAATAACATCAACTACGTTCGTGATTAATCGATGTGTGGTTCAAGACTCAAAATAAAATAAAGTAAGGCTGGTTTAAGACTTAAAATAAAATAAAGTAAGGCTGGTTCAAGACTTAAAATAAAATTAACAAAAATCCCCAAAAACTCAATTCTCAGTCTTTAAAATTTACTTTAAAAAAAGATACTCTGGAAACTGTGCGGTATTACTTTTAAAAAGAAAATATGTGTAAGGCTAGTTCAAGACTCAAAATAAAATAAACAAAAATCACAAAATTTCCATTTTAAGTCTTTAAAATTAACAGAAGATGTTTATGCTATTTTTTTCACTATAAATAACCATGCACTGTTTCTGTGTGTTCATTCTGTTATGCCTGATTTTGCAGCAAGCGTAAACAGGAAATACAGGTGTATGGCCAAAGTTAAGACGAATTCTCTCTCCTTTCATCTATTTTTGACATCGAACTACGAACCACGCAGGTTGCTAATTCACCGTGAAATACTTGCTTCGTAAACGTAAATATTATACCGATTCTCGCCTGGTCCAGAAAGTCGGTCTTTTAGACTGCAATGCTGTTTTAACCCTTTTGCTCGACATTTAGTATTCAGTCAATACAACCCCTAATATAATTGCGTGAATGTACCAAACAGAGACCACTTCTGTTTGGTTTTATTGTTGCATTTGTTACACTGTTATATTTTATCCAAGTTTAAAGTCTCATTTAGTCAATTTAACTTCTCATATAATGGGGTAAATGCATCAAATAGAGACCTTTTCTGTTTTGTTTTATTGTTGCATTGGTTTCACTACTATCCAAGTTTAAAGTCTTATTCAGTCAATACGACTCCTTGTATAATTGTGTGAAGATATTATGCACCCCTTATATAAAAAAAAGTATACGCAAAGCGGAGATACTAAACCCTTGCTGTGTGTGACAACGCGCAGGGTCATTAGCATATCAATGGTCAGTTGCTGTTGCTCTTTCCGCGTGAAGTTAAGCGTCAATGGGCAAAAGAAAGCCCGGGCCCAAGGTAAAATCCCGCATATGACTAATAATCCTTCATCGTGACAAAGTGTTTACGGTTGACTAAAGAAATTCTATTTTTGCAACATTTTCGCCGTTCCTATATCAGCGTTGGTAAAGAATGATGGAGTTTCCCCGAGTTATTTTTGTTCGTTGACAAGCAAAAAGAAAGCGGCATTTATAGCATGCATTTGCTGCTTCGTTTTGCAAATACGAATGCTATGTTCATACTTTTGGAACTGCCGCTGATGTATGTGCGTTATTACTTTTAAACATATAATATGTAAATGGTTGTCTTTTTTATTAAAAAAATAAATTTTAAAATATGCTAGGTCTAAATGTGTGCACCACATTAAAATCCAAGTTCGTTTGGATTCGAAAACGGTTTCAAACGTTAAGAAAATAAGCTCACAAAAGAAAAACGCCAATAAATTCCACCAGTTATTAAATATCACTTGTTGTTGTACCGCCTTCGCCTGTTCACTTATCAATAACATCAATATTCATGCACTTTCTCAAAGTAAAAGTAACAAGAAAATAAGTTAAACTAGTCTTTACCGTATACGCGCAAGTTAAAGCAACAGATGCCAAATTCCGCAAATTCATTTGAAGATTATTAAACATGAAATTCCAAATAATTATAGTCATCAGCCATAATCATCTTTTAGTACGGCAATCGATTAACTGCTTAAATATGGTTTCGGTCAGTGGCAATAATGATAAAACATTTGAGGAATGCAACAGCGACAACTAGCGGCAATGAGCGTACTGCAGGACTATGCGCAGGGTGGCGACAAAGATACGACAAATAATTCAAAATTATGACAGCAGAATATTATAAAAGGATGCCACAAGCTAGAATATGCGTTAACTAGTATTACTAAATGATAATCATTTAAAATTGAAGTGTTGTTTTAAGGAATATCAAATTTGCTCCACAAAAAAAAACTTGTAATATTCATGTTTACGCCAATCATGACACGCCACCTTATTACACACTATATTAATAATTCATCAATTTTGAAGATTGCTTATGAATAATTAACGTTAAGGGGTTTGGCTGCAATTTAAAGCAGAGTAAACTTGGCGACCTTATCTTGGGCTTTGGTCTATACGAAAACAACATAACAAGGTAAGAAGAGTGAACAACAAATTTCGTTCGGAGAGAAATCGAGTGAATTGAATCTGTCATAACAAATTAGTGGTGAACTTTAAAATTGAATGCACAGGGCGTAATTTCTTCGGGGACTAGTAACCGATTGAACTCTACTCGGTCAACGCTATATTTAGAAGCGTTTTTGGCAATTACGTTCTTCAATTGCACTGGAGACAGAGGCGGTTAAATCGTGTGCTTTTTTCTAAACATTAAACGTTTTAAAACCAAAATTACTAAGTTGTGCTGATTGTGAGTGCATTTGAATTACACCATGGATATTAGTGTATATATCAATATATTTAGACTGTGCTTTTACGTTTCGCAGTTTCTGGCTACTTTTTTCGATGAAAATTGCGTCATTAACATTACTTTACCGACGCAGTTTTACAGTTGGTATTCTTCCATGAAAAGAGGTAATATACCATGATGTTGGTTTAAAATATCTCACCAAACTCGTCAAATTCAAGCGGCAGTTTTTAATAAATATCCTACCCAATCAATCAACAAAAACAGTCAGTAAAACTAATTCGGTACTTTTCTTTTGTTATTTACGTCTTTGCGACTTGTTCCCATACTGTGCAGCAGTGGCAGTAAATATCTTTATTGGCCTCTTTAAATATCTTGTATGGTTTTGCTACAGAGTGAATTATTAAATGCAATGAAATGAGATTGCTCAATTGGCGAATATTGTCATTTTGCTTTGATCTCACAAATACGGGCGGGATTCGTAGTATTTTAAGATGATGAACCTTTTATTCTAGATGTAAATGGTGTGGCATAATTATTGGAAACAGTCCGAATGGGTATTAAGTGTTATTGACGTACACATCATGGGCTCGAAACTTGGCTCGGTAAAAGGAAGAAGTATTTATTGTTATTTTAAACTACAAATCCTTGGGTTAAGTCGAAATGGCATGAACGTATCTTCTATATCCTCACGCCGAGTTCATATTAGATTAAGATGGTGAGGGCGATCGAATGTTATCGGTGACTTGCATTTGTGGCCCAGATCACGTAATTAACTTGGGTCGCTTTAATAGGCCGAGTATTGACGTGGGAACTCTAGAATTCGGACGTCGCGCGTTTCAATAAGAATGGAAACGGTGGAAGTATCGAAAACAGATCATCCTTTTTCCTGTTCGGTCGGCGCCACTACAAGTCACACAATTACGTATGATCTGGATTGTGATTCCGCAAATAGAACGGATACTGCGGCCGTCAGCAGTAATCCTTTGAAAGTACAAGAACAAATCTGTTCTGTAGGACAAAACAGCACCATGACCGTTTCCTGAACGGTTTCCAGCCCATGAAAACACAAATAGGAAGTAATGAACTAAGAAGAGGGCGATACATACATTCGAGAAATGAGTGCGACGTTTTACAACTCAACAACGTCATTCTTAAGTCAATTTACTACCGTTTCTTAACGGGTGCCCGTTTTCAACAAAACAAATAAATACTCTCGCAACTCGATGAACCCAATGTGTTGTTTGAGACCTGGTTAGTATGCAGAGAAAATAAATCATTTACCAATTACAGTACTAGTTGGTCCGAAAATACTATTCAAGTTGGGGGAACTGGATCTATGTACAAAGTACCGCGTCAAATAGTTGGGAGAATGGCACAAGAATTATCTGCAACATTAACATAATTGTTTTTACTAAAACAACTGAATTATTTTAGGATGGTTAGATTTATAATTTGAAATTTTGATTTCAAAACAATGATAAGCAGTAGTTCAGTATTTATTATTTATAAACTACACATGCACAAGAATTTTATTGATTGTACATTTATCAATGTGTAAAGCATACCAAGAACACTACAAAAACACCTACTCCCCCCTTTGAAAGCAAGAAACTGATCTTTCAATAAAATCCTACGAACCAAGATAAGAATATATAAAGCAAGATGATAATTTACATCTGAATTTGGATTTATTGAAAATAGGATGAATTAAATCGTACATCATTTTATTTATATATGCTGGTACATGGCACTGTGTTTTTTCTTTGTTTTTTTGCTCAAACCAACAACTCTTACTATCACGCCCTCAAGTTACCAAGTTGAAAGTACGTCATAGGGATGAATCATGGCTGTGATGGGCTTCCACATCAGAGAGGGCTGGACCGAAATAACGTTTGCTGGCCCTCCTGTAGGTACTGGTGTCTACCCACACCTGCTTTCATCGCCATGGGTTTTCTATTTATAAACCCAACAGAATAACGGAGAGGTGTTCTTATATGAATCGTTTTCTATTTACGGATTATTATAAAATCAATTTTTTTTTAATTGAGATTTAAGAACATTGACAGATCCATTTTTTGAACCGAGATTAGTAGAACTGCACAATATTTATTTACTATACAACGGATAATAAGGTCAAATTGATGGTACTTTTTTATACAAATCTACTTCAATTTTAAACAGTTGCTCAATTTTTATAAGATTCATAAAAACAAATCATATTTTTTAAAAAACAAATTCCAATCTTGATTCTTTTATGGACAACGCAGGACAAGACTTACTTGTCTTACAATTATCAGCACTTTCAATCAAACAATTCAACTGAAGCCATTCAAGCCAACAGCTTTAATCATCTCATCATGAATAAAAATTATTTTGCTTTACTGTAAGCAATTCATCAAATCAATTTTCAATTTATATCAAATCAATTTCAATTTATATAATTTTTTGTTGTTGTAGAAATGAGTTTAATATCAGTTCTACAACCAACAGTTGTATCACTGGTATAAAATATCATAAAACGTTGGTCATTTCAAACAGTTTTATGGCGATGATCGTCTATTAATAGAATTTGATGGTGGTGTTTCTGTAAAGTCTCTAAGAATGTCTGCATTACATCTGTGTTACCTTTCAATCTCAACACATACCAGTTTCAAGTTCAACACACACCAGTTTCAACCTAACTGAGTTTCAACCTACACGAGTTTCAACCTACACAAGTTTCAATTTTCAACCTACACGAGTTTCAACCCACACAAGATTTAACAACATGAATTTCAACCTAAGAAAATTTGATGTTAAGCAAAATACCCTTGCAGCACTGAAAGAAAGTAAAACTTTTCAAGGTATTATTTAATCCTAAGTTTTAAACAATTGATTCAACATGCACAAAATTTATAAATGCAAAACATTGACCTAAAGGAAAACATCATGGTAAAGTTGGTCACCTTTTGCTTTAACTGCTTTTGGGTGGACACTTTCCGCAGTAGAGACTTTGATATTTCATCATGGACGTCTCCATCACTGTCCGATGAGACCAGACTCTCGCTGCCAGCTGTCAGGAACTTTAGCTGCTTTTCAGATTTGCTACGAGTGCAAAAAGATTTGTAATTTTAAGTATATATTTTTGACTGAAATAACATATAACTGTGACGAATATAAAATAAAAAAATATCACTATTTTAAAATATTTTTTTATTTACAATTATGATGTGTCAATAAAATGGAATGTGCAGTTTTATTGCTTTTTCTTTTCCGCCAGTTTTAATAACTATTAGGGTGAATTGTTTTAAATTCCACTGGCGTACATGGAACAAAACAAAAACTATCATCATTCATGTTTTTTTGTTTAATAACATACCATACTAACTAATTAAATCGAAAAGATTTTGGTTGTACTACAGCAGCCATCAACAAGGAACAGAAAAAAATTATGTTTTCAAGTTGCGAAATTAGCAGCTTAGAATCTTTACAGTGGTGAGTTTTTTCAGTCTCAGAACCAACCAGCGAACATTTAAAAATTGTAAGACACAACATAAATTGCGGATACATTATAAAAAATAACAATATAGATTAATCTATTTTTTTCCTTTATATGCTGTGATGAGATACACTAACATTAGGACTGCAAATGACAGTCTACAAAAACGTTAATTAAATAAAGGGTAAAAATACCATTTATAGACATATGCTATATGTGGCTGAAAACCCTAATTTTATCATTGAAAATAAAATTAACATTGATGTTCCCAGCTAGATTGTGGTGTGTGTGTGTTTCTGTTACGCAAATAATATATTATCAACATACAAGCCTTCCAGAAATAGATTCAAAGGCCTCGACTAAATGAAGTTTAGTACTTTAAACTGGACCCAAAATAATTTTTGTATTTTCATAGTTATTGATTCCAACTGACGCAAATTAACTAAAAATTAGAGCTTAAATGTTGAATGCATACATGTAATCTCCATACATGACATGAACACATGTTCTTTATATGCTTCATTTATCCAACGATTTAAAATCAGTTTTATTTAGATTCTACACACTTAAAGATCAATATGTACAACTTCAAAACTCCCCATATTAGTATGGAATTTTTGCTACCATTAGTTAAGTTTATATTTTTGCTCCTTCGTTACATTAAAGAAGAATATAACAATTATTTTAAGTTAAGAAGACAGGACAAAACGGCAAAACTACAGTAATTAAAACACATCAGTGAATAGACACATTACAAATTAGGAAAAAATGACACGACCGTCAAACCTTTACATTAATAAAAATAAATTTCAGCACAACAATTTAAATCAAAATTAATTAAATTTGATGTTATTTAAGATGGAATAATATTGATTGGTGTAAGAGACAATTAACTTACCTCATTGGTTGGGGGTTTACTGGAGATGACATTCGGCCAATTATTTGCTTCAACAAAACTTTAAAAAAATAATATAAATAGCAGTGTAATTATTTTTGGTAAGTATAAAAACCTGTCAATAAATAAGAAAATTACAACTAAGAACTAGATATCTCAAAAACTAAGAACTAGAATCTCACAAAATCTTCATGTTTTTTATCCCAGAAATATATAGGAGTTGTCTATTATAAATATGGATGGTTGGATTGTATATCCTGTCGGGTAGGGAAATCTAAAGGATTTATCCACAGGAACTTTTGCACAGTCCAGTTGCAAAAGCTACCGGTATTTCAGTGTGTGATATATGGGGGAAACTAAAAGAAGGGAAAGCGGAAAAATGGGAAACTTCCCACTAAAATAAAGATTTGGGCATTAGAGTTAGTTTTAAACATGGGGTTAGGGTTAGTTCTGGGGTTGAGATTAGTGTTTAGAAAAGGGCTAAAATTAATTTTGATAGTTTTGGTAAGCAGTTTCCCTCCTTCCCGCTTTTCCTCCCTTTAGCGTTGCCCTGATATATAATTGAAACCTTTCTACAGTTTCAGTACCCATTAATCTAGCAAGTTAAAGCGGTGTTTCTCGAAGTGCCTAGCCCAGGGACAAAACAAAATAAGGTTTCAAAGCAACAACTTTTTTATAAAAGGCCCCATACTAACCCACTGAACCCTGTATTAAAAGAAATTTGGTCAGAAAGGTAAGCAAGCAGGTTAAC
>CH002825.1:36603-67478 GCA_000149265.1 Ciona savignyi | reverse complement strand
TTTTTGCTATAAAAAGGGAATACTACAAAACATGAGAGAGTTTCTTGCTTGATATTAATAATGTTTTTCTTATGCTGGACAACAACCAAATCCACACAACCAAACCCCTTACTACCACTCAACTTAAATCCTTTCTACTGAACCCCTTACAACTAAACCCTTTTCACACTGAACCCCCTTACCACTTAACCCCTATACAACTTAATCCCTTACCAAAAAACATTTTTCAACTGAACGCCTTACAAATAAGACTCTTTCAATTGAACCCCCTTTAAGTGAAACCCCTTTAACTAAAACCCTTTGAACTGAACCCCTTTCAGAGTAAGAATTCACTCTTGTGTGAAAGCTCACATGACTAACACGAGTATATCGTCGCGACTAACGGGAGTAAACATGCAGATTTTTGGCCCTGCCTTCCAACTGAACCCATTTTAACTGAACTCTTTTAACTAAACCCCTTTCAACTGAATGCCTTACAACTAAGACTCTTTCAACTGAACCCCCTCAACTAAAACCCTTTAAACTGAATTCTTTTTAACTAAACCCCTTACAACTAAACCCTTTTAAAACTGGACCATTACAACTAAATCTTGTACTACTAAGAACTGTATACAACCAATCCCCTATACAATCCACCATAATACCTATTACTTTTTAACAACTGTAAGTCAATTGACAGTCTTGAGTTACGTGACAGATAGGTAGTCTGACGATTGTGTTATATAAATTTAGTAATTTGTTATTCTACCCTTATGCTCTAATTACTTACAGATACGGATCTCAATGGATTATCTTTCTTGCAATACTTCACCCAAGAAATGACCCATGGATATTTCATGGACCAAAACGATGCGCGATACACAGAGCGACGAGAAAGGGTCTATACATTTCTCAAACAACCTAGGGAAATTGAAAAGGTATGTTCTATTTAGGAATACTGATAATTGGTGCTGGAAAAAGACTATAGTAGGGATTCGCGGAAACTTATGGTTGAATATGGACATTTACTAAAAATAAGGGGGTGGCTTATAAATTGTGTTTCTAAAAAATCAGTGATCAGAAAGAGCATTCATTGGGATGTTAACGAAAACAAAAATAAATCTTACATTTGTGATAATGATAAATTGATAACGGCGGTGAAAAGCTATTTTTTGATTGAGGCGGGCGTTTGGATGGAATAACGTTACTACATGCGCCTTTTTCTAGAACTGCTAGTTATCCCAATTTGATTATCTTCCGGATGTAAACTTGTTGTTTTGCCATATGTGCAAGCACAGTATTGTTTATATGTAATTGTCACCGATCTCTATAAGAGTTTCTTATTTTACCATTTTCTGTTATGAGGGTTCATTCAAGTATACGTAGAGACTTAGCTCATTCAACCTTCATTGCAGATGATGATATATGGACTCCTTCTATGTCTTGATGTTTTTCTATATGTTTTTACCTTTCTGCCTTTACGGGTGCTCTTTGCCGCAATTAAGTTGTTGTCTGCGCCGTGCTGTTGGCTGCAAAGGTAAGACCAAGAAATATGTCATATGTCACTAGATTTTTGGTTGAGTAATTAAAATCCTTGTATTATTATCTGTAGGATCATGCGGTAGGGTAAAGTGTCCCTTTCAACTGAAAGGTTGTTGGTTCAAAATCAACCATAGGCTTAGTCGGTTGTATCCTTAAAGACCAAAAAATATGTCGTGTTTCACTAGTTTTTTGGTAGAATAACTTAAAGCCTTGTATTATTCTCTGTTGGATCATGTGGTAGGGTAAAGTGTCCCTTTCAACTGAAAGGTTGTTGGTTCGAAACCAACCGTCGGTTGTGTCTAAATCATATACTTCAAATTGCAATAGCTTCTGTATTTAAACCATGGGCTCGAAATAGCATACGATAAGTGAGAAATATTCGTTCAATGCAGATTTCCCACATATCAGGATACACATCAATCCAAAAATGGGATTCATTAAAACACTAACAAAAAATCTTTTTATTTACAACGATGTACACAGGAATTAGGGTACAGTTCCTAATTTCATAAATACATTAAAAACTTAGTGAAATATGTACATGGGAATCTTGAATAAAAAAAAGTTAGATTCAAGATCCTTTTAATTCATAATGGAAGTTCAACTGTCTTATTATTCCCAGGAGGTCTTTACTTGACCCTGCGCAGAGCTGTGATCTTTTAAAAGGTGTGATCTTTATTTCTTGCGTATTTTTTATGTCCTATATTGATACTTCAATCATCTACCATTTGGTGAGGGCTCAGACACTTATCAAGCTTTATATAATCTACAATATGCTTGAGGTGAGTTTTGTTATACGGTACTTGTTTGGTTCTTTTTTTATTAATTCTATATGGCCGTAATCTTGTTGAGTTAGTGTTTAACTTTTTAACTTTGAAATGTTGTAGGATCGAAACTGGTCAATAGCTAGTCGGTTGTGTCCTTGGTTCAGACAATAGCCAACATTCTAAACTCAATGGATTAATGAGTTGTACTAAAACCAAAGAACGCCTTAATCATATACAACACGCTGCAATAGCTCCTGTAACCCAAAGGTAATCTGACAAATGCCTAGTTGATACAACCAACTGGATTCAGGCGATGGGTGCTAGTAACTAGTTTAGAACATGCAACCCTTGGGCTAAAAGGCAAAGCGCTTACCAACCATGCTATCCTGCAAAATGCTCTTTTCTCATCCCACCCTTTCCCTAGGTTGCTGATCGCTTGTTTTCATCATTTGGCCAAGATATTCTTGATGCTCTCTTTCTCACTGCAACCGAGTCAAATCGTCTAAAGAGAGGAGGATTTCGTGTATTGCTTCATCTTATTCTTGCCATCATTTATGTCTGTATCCTTTTTACCCATTATTATATGTCTGTATCCCTTTTACCCATCATTTATGTCTGTATCCTTTTTACCCATTATTTATGTCTGTATCCTCCTAACCAGAATTATTTCACACTGGCCTTACCAGTCAAAATTTCTATTCTGTTATAAAGAACATGCCACTTTTTGTTTGGGGTAGTTAAGGTAAATGTGGCTTTATTTAAATTAGTCTACATCGGTGCTTTGCAATCTTTTTTTTACTAGTGGCACATTAAGAAACTTACTAAATTTGACGGTGCATACGAGGTAATTTGACGATTTGCGGTCTGTTAACGTGCCTTGCGTTTTCCCATTCACGGAAATAAACATGAATTTTCTATCCTATCCGAATGCTTTTGCACTCCCTCACCTAGTTGCTTGTATTGCTTTGAGTTGACTTCAACTGGTAATAATATTATTGTATAATAGTGTGAAACAAGTATTACCCACTCCATAACGATGTGAATATACTTAACTCGAATATGCTTAGTTAGTCACGCCGTGTTGGTTCTATTTGAGGCGACCACACTAAACGTGGCGTTTAACTCACACAACAAAGTTCTTCTAACAATCATGATGGCGAACAACTTTGTGGAAATTAAAGGAACTGTCTTTAAAAAATACGACAAAAACAACTTGTTTCAGGTTAGTTAAGAGTTGTTATTTGTGGTGAGTGGTCTAATTTTGTCTTTACTTGAGAGATACACTATTACCAAACTTACAAAACAGAAATACATGACGGAAATTCAATGTAAATAAATATCATTGAAGTGTTAAGGCCAAGTTGCCAAACACAAAGTATAACAGTAATGTGGTGATTAAGTGTTTTCTTTGACTTCCTTAACCTTCCAACCACAGGGATAAACAAAAGTTCGTCTATTTTTCATATACTTTGCTAGATTTCCTGCTCCGATATCCGTGAGAGGTTCCACTATTTCGCTCTCATGCTGGTGGTTCTGTTGCGCAACATGCAGCAGTACTCGTGGAATTACGAACATTTCATGGAGATTATTCCTAATATGCTGATGCTCTTGTTTTCAGAATGTGTAGGTGAGTTGTCTTTTCCTCACTATACCAAGAAAGGTGGCTTGTCTGGTTGATTAGCGTGTTGGCTCTGTGCATCACCTTTCAGACAAAACTTTGTTGGGTCCAAACTAGTCATTACCATTTGGTTGCCCTGTAGATTAATGGGTTTCACCAAAACAATAGGAATGTCGTATTGATATATATATATATAAGTATATATATAACATGAATTTTAATTTTGGAGCTTAACTGTTTCTTGTACGCAGTAGTTTAATAAGGGTAAAGAAAAACGAGTTATAGGATAGGATAAAATGTTCATGTACCCCACAGGAATGGGAAAACCAGAGAAGTTAACACACAGACAATCGTCAGATCACCTTGCGGCCACTGTCTGGTTACAGGAGCTGTTGCCATGTGTTATGTATGATTTACATGTTCCTTTAATTTGCTTCAGCCTTATACCCAATAATCCACTGTGTTCAGGCAATGCCCCTTAAGTGCCTTGCCCAAGGACTCAACCGACTAGTTAGCGACCAGTTTCGAACCTGCAACCTTTCGGTTGAAAGGTACTAACCAACCAGACCAATTGGTTATAACTCCCCTCTGTGTTTCTCATCCCAAAATAAACATGAAATCATCACTACAAATTGTTTAATCTCACCTCACCACAGTTGACTGGTTCAAGCACGCCTTCGTGCTCAAGTTCAACTACATACCAATCGAGTCCTACAAGGAGTATCGAGCCACTTTAGCATATGATGTTGCCAGCAGTCGACATAAAGACTCCGTCAACGACCATTCGGATGTAGTGTCAAGGAGATTAGGCTTCATACCTTTGCCTCTGGCTGTGTTGGTATGATATGCTTGTTTATGTTTTATATTCTGTTTTGGACTATGTAGGTTTGTGGGTTAATGCCCATTAGCCAACAGTTAAAGTTTCGAAACTGGTTGAGGAGTAGTTAGTTGTGTCTTTGGATAAGGCATTTAACGGACATTGCCTGAACCAAGTAGATTAATGCGGTATACTAAATTAAAAAAAAACGTCTCAATCAAACACAACACACTGCAATATCTTAGATAACATAACGGCAGGCGTCCCTTTTTTGAATTGATAGGATAGGAAAAGGTGTAAGATGTTCATGTTTTATTAAAAGCAAGGAGGCGAACACTAGGGCAATCCTCAGATTACCTTGCGCCCACCGTCAAGTTACCAGAGCTTTTGCACTGTTTTTGTAAGCTGTTTGGTTCGGTTAATGTCCGTTAAGTGCATTGCGCAAGAACATGATCGACTAACTAGTGACCAGTTTTGAACCTGAAACCCTTGGCTGAAAGGCTCTGCACTAGTTCACCAAGCTAATAAGTAGGACATAATGTGGAGATAATCTTACGATTTTATGTGTTATAACGTCTATTATTGTTGACATGACTTACTTCAATGTGGAAATTGTTTACAGATGTTCCATGTGACAAGGATATCCATCGACTTCCATGGAACGGCTGGTGTGCTTGTTATCTTCGTCGGCTACATCATGTGAGCTGTAGTTCATGGCAGAGTAATTGTATATTGTTGGGGAGGGATATTATAGATATAGGATCTGAGGATATGATAGGATATTCATGTTTATTCCCGTAAATGGAAAAACGCAAGAGGTGTTAACACACGGGCAATCGTCAGATCACCTCGCGCCCATTGTCAGGTTACCACAGATATTGCAGTGTGGTGTATATGATTTAAACGTTGGCTATTGTTGGTAAAACCCATTAAATCACTGGGTTTAGACAACGTCCGCTAAGTGCTTTGCCAAAGGACACAACCGACCAGCTGGCGACCATTTTCGATCTTTAATATTTGTTTTTATCAATTATACTTAGTTTTTCCTTTATTTTTAACTGATCATTTTTATTTTCTTTATTACGGTAACAAACAAACAAAAAATAAAACAAGTTACAAAGACAACTTACTAATTCTTTTTAACAGACTCACGTTGCTGAAAGTGTTTAACAGCATCGTGATTGTGGGGAAAGCTTGTATCTACATCTCCGACGACGAAGCACAGGCGGCCAATGTGAGATTGAGTGGTTCTCGTGTCGCCGTTGTCGACCCGTTTGAACAACGGGGCAACAAGACGATCCTTCTCTCCCAATCTCGTCCCCAACCCCCGCAAACGGCACGAAAACCTCCCGATAGCGGAGATTCGGAAATGGCGGCGAGCAAGATGCATTTATCGCCCAAGTCAAATCGAAAGCCACACACTGAAGTAACAACTCCAGCGAGGTTAGGATCGGATATTCATGTTTATCTATGTGAATGGGAAAAATTTAAGAAAGCGTTCTGTCAGATCACCACGCGCCCACCGTCGGGTTAACGGATTTGTTCAGGCAAATCCGTTAGGTTTGGGTAATGTACGTTAAGTGCCTTGCCCAAGGACCCAACCGACTAGCTAGCGACTAGTTTCGATCATGCAACCTTTCGGTTGAAAGGCGTCGCACTAAACCACCAGACTAACCGGTCGGTATCGATAGTATCACGATTATCGATATACCGTTGCAGCCCTAGTTCCAAAAATGAAAACCAATTTGCTTCCACAGAGCTCGTTCCATGCGTGCCCCGTCCGTCGACCTTGCGGTCTCTGCTGGCACCAACTTATCGGCCCGTGCCGAGGAAGACGCAGACGACATTGAACTGCGCCACCACGCGGAAGGAGCTCGACCACGCAAACGTTACGCGCCGGGCGACGGTGGCTTGATACACGAGGAATAATTTTGTATTTTGCAATTTTAGGTTTCCGTGACCTTTATTTTATTTATTAAACGCACAGACGAAGACAGATTTTCCGACCAATAACTCGGTTAGTGAAATCTTGTTTATTGCTTGGGCATTGCGGTGTAGTCTAAATTTAATTAGATTCTTGTTTTATATAGTTCCTTCACGCTTATAATAACTGTGAATTGTGGCTATTGTACTTCTATTGATCGAGAAAAATACTAAACCTGGATTGTAGCTGTACAAATTAAGAAATTCCCATAGAACGGCATATATATTACCGACATCTAAGAAATTCACGCACTTTTGTCGGATTTGTTGTTTTTGTCGCTCGCATTACCTTTAACGCTGGTGATTTGTAGTTAGAAGAATGACTTGCGGAAAATATTTAGTTGGGTTTGTTTATAGGTAGGAAAGTTTTGCATCAGCCTAACTCTTTATTGCTAGTGTGTTAAGTCCGACAGGTTAGCCATTTTTATTTAATGCGATGCCTTTCAACCGAATGTTGCAGGTTCGAAAGTGATCGCTAGCTAGTCGGTTGTTCCTTGGGCAAGGCACTTTACGGACATTGCCTAAACCCACAGGATTATTTGGTTTTATTAAATTAAAGGAATGTGCGAATCCTACATAATACACTGCAATAGGTCCGTTTGCTAACCCTCTTGGGTTTTCCTATTCACGGGGATAAACATGAATATCCTATCCTTATCACCATTTAAGGTATTTGCCACTAAACGTCGTGGTGGTATGAAAGTACGTCTGTCAAGATATACATTTCAGTCTGATCTGAAATCTATACTTAATATATGTATAATTTTTATCAAATAACGCCAGTAGTACTAAATCGTCTTTACATGAGAACGTGACAACAATTATCCCACGAAAGAGTGGATCTCGACATTATTATTATTATATTTTATTTTGGAGATACGGGATTTATGAGGCAGGACCAAAAACAGGGATACTTCTTACAAACTCAATGAAAACTAATTGTAATCCTGCCTTAAACATTAATCTCAACTGTTGAACAACCCTAACATTAACACAATAATCTTTATTTTAGTACAGTTTTCCTTCTTATAGTTTTCGCTAGATTTATCCATTCAACGTAAAGGGTTGCATTGTGTGCAGAGGAACGTCGCCCTTGTGTTTCTTCCAACAATGTTATTCACAGAGAGAAACGTTTATATTCAGACAACCGTGTTTCCGCGGGTTATGTGGCTTCCAGAATACGCAGCTCTACATCGTTACCACCATACTATTTTTAATTTTTAAAGTTGTTAGCTGGTGGACTTTAACCAAATAATAACTTTTACAACATAAATCATTTATTTTCAGATTTACAAATTTAAGTTAAAATAGCCCTAAAAAGATAGTAATTTAATGTAATAGAATTACGATTTGTTACCGATTTTCTGACAATATTACGAGTATATTTAAATTACACGTACTAGTAGCAAAAAGAAATTCAATAAATTACGATATGAATATGTTTTATCCCCGTAAATGGCAAAATGTTATGGATGTAAAACCAGGGACAATTGTCATGACTATCTTGTGCATATCGTTGGGTTATCGGAGCTAATGCAGTATGTTGTATATATATAATTGAGATGTTCTTTCAGCTTTTGTGACCATTCTTGCTGGGTTCAGAATGTTCGCTAACTTCGCTTGCCCAAGAATTACAACTGACTAGCTAGCGACCAGTTTTAAATCTTTAACCTTTCGACTAAAAGAGCAAGCACCAAGATATTCGGTCTCAATTAATTAAAGAAACTTCTCAATCACACACAACACACTGCAATAGCTCTGGTAACCCGACGGCGACCGAAATCCGACGTTTCCCTACGTTTTCCCATTTACGGAAAAAAGCATGAATATCCCAACTGCGGGTCTACAGCGCATTATTTGGCGACATACGTGCGTGATTAATCGCGTAAATCAGCTACAAATTAGAAGGCGGGTGAGTGAGTCGCACTCTATTACTATCGTCCCCCACCACCAGCGTGTTAGATCTGTAGAATGCAACCATGTCCCTGACGCTTGCGAATGTCTTTTCACCCTCCATATAAAGTCCGGTTGCGTATCGTCCATCACCGACTCGTTTTCGAATGTGGAAGTTGAAAATAGTCGAGTTGTGTAGGAGGGTAAACGAATAGGGGTTTTTAGCTCCACCAGCTCGACTTTTTCGGATGACAAATGCCCCTTCCTGTTTCGATACCATAATGTTAGACTCTAACGACCATAGTAGTATAATATACCGATTCAGGCTGAGACTTACGTATATATATATGTATACCACTAGTATTGTTTATTTTTATTCCATTGTTAAAATTAAAACATCTAGTTTAAAATAATTAGTAATCATTAAAGATTAAATGCAAATACCATTTACTCAAAGTTATACCTTATTACACAATAGCAACATTTTGGACCAACCACTCGCACCTAAACCACAATTTCGCAATTCATAGCTAATTTTTGCACAAGCAAAACATGTCTAAAAGTAAGAGTTGGTGATCTACCCTCCCCTACGTTTATTTTATATGATGACCTCACATAAGCGGGGCCTCTATGACCTAACACACCTTGTTCTCAGCCAACAATGCGGCTTCTGCCTCTTGCCTCGTCACATTCTTGAACCAGTCTTCAGCCTCAACGGGTAGGTCAACTGACTCTGCAATATCAACCACTTTTAATACCAGCTCAGTCTAGTGCTGTTGTAACCCTTAGAGCCCACTGATCTGCTGGGTTCAGGCAATGTCCGTTAAGTGTTTGTAATCCACAGGTCATGCGGGCGGACAAATGACCACACAACGAATGTGCCAAATGATCCGGCCGATTAGCTTGGTGGGAAACTGGTCACTAGCTAGTCGGGTGTCGGCGGACAAGTGGGCATTGCATTAACCCATTGGATTAATGGGTTCTACTAAATTGCAGAAATGTGTCCATCATACACAACATAATGCAATAGATCCGGTAACCCGACGGTGGGAGTAAGATGATCTGACGACTCTTGCGAGTATAAGCATGAATATTATATTTATATAGCTATGATACGTAAGCAAGTTAACTGTTGCCCATATAGGGGCAGATTATCAAGGCTAAATTCACACACCATAAGATAGCTGACATGCGTACGCTTAATATAAAGAAATACCCACGAATCTGTACATGTGAAAGTTATGCCTTAACAAAAAAAATATGCCTCAACAACCAGGCCTTAAAGTCGAGCGAAATTGTAGCAAAATTTCAATCATTAACAACACACTGCATAACTCCGGTAATCTGATGATGGACGCGAGGTAATCTAACACTATCCCGTGTAATCACTCTACTGTTTCATATAGATACAAAATGAATGTCCAAAGTGACTTACTCATAGGAAGGTATGCTTCGCCAACAGGAGGCGACGACGTTCTCGGAAATTGTTGATTTTTCCTCGGTGTGGGGAAGCGTTCTCGGAATATCCCTTTCGATTCTTCGTTATTACTATCGCGGCTCTGTGCAGTATTCAAGTTCCTGGACAATAAAGTCGCATTTAGCGTTTTTTTTTTACTTTTTAGGCTATTAATTAGCGTTACTTTAACGTCCTTAGGAAGACTGGCGATTTCGGAAGCATTTGACCAGAAACTGGAGTCTGGGGTCTGTCCAGCTTTAACTTGACTGCGGAGACGACTGGTCTCTGCTGGACTGGGGTGGGGTAAGTCGTAGCCCCACTATCACCGCTTGTAGCAGTCTTCTTTTGATTTGCTTGTGGTTTTGCTCCCATTTTTGGCGAAACGTCGGGTTGTATTGGTTCCGATTTATGTTTAGCTTCCAAGTAATTAGAAGGAACCCAACCGTCGTTGCCATTCTGGGACACAAACCACCATCCGTTGTCCGACTGTTCCAGAACCTTTGAAAGTAAGTTTGGTTAAATACGGAACGATCGGTAGGTCGAATGGTCAGCGCGACGGAATTATGTACAGCATGTGTGACCTATATCCATGTACAATACATTTTATATAAAACGTTTTATATAAAATGGCCCTAATAACGGGCTTCACTGACTCGGTAAAAAAGATGGGTTGAATATAAAATTGGTGTAATAGCGTAAAAGCATTTTTTTATTTAAGTGTTTCCTTTCTGGCACAAATTTGGTCGGAAAAACGTTTACGATTTGATCTATACCGGTCGAGAAATACTCAACTATATGTTCTTGGGTTAACCATTTATCGCCAATTTCCTAAAACCAGTGGATTAATGTAATATTCTGAACATCAACTGAACCAACTATTTCTATCGTATTTAACAGGAAGTAATAACGTGCGATTTACTGTGAAAATTTGACTGTGCTTAGAACTGCGTTGCAATGATCATTTATCCCTGTGTTCCACTGTGCTCGTGTGAAAGTAAATTTCCCATTTATTCAAATGGAACACAAGCAAAGCTTCACCAGAGTAGGCACACTAACCTTCACGATCTGTCCCGCAGTAAGACTCAGTCCATCCTCAATCGTGGACGTGAAATTAAAGAGCGCGACATAGAGATCTTCTTCTTCCTCTGGTATTTCTGACGTAATCGCTGACGCAATTGCTGACGTAATCGCAGACGTCATCGCTGCCCCCTGTTTCCTCGGTTTCAGGGTGCGTCGGATGGACTGTCTTTTGGGGGGTGGTTTCTGCTGTACCACATCGATTTTTTTGAAAATGTCTGCAACTGCGGAATACGGTACTAGTTCAATGCCTTTTACCCGAAGGGTTGTAGGTTTGAACTGCTCACCAGATAGTCGGTTGTGACCTTGGTCAAGGTGGTTACCGGACATTGCCTAAACCAAGTGGATTAATGGGTTCTACGTAATTGGAGAAACGTGGTAAACATACACAACACACTGTGATAGCTCCGGTGGGCTCAATGTGGTCTGACAATTTCCCGTGTGTAAATTACCCCTTGGTTTTTCATTTACGGAAATAAGCATGAATATTCTATCCTCTATCCTACTACGAAGGATGTTATAACACGACAATCACCAAGTATCTCGTGCCTACAGTAAGGTTACCGGAGCTATTATAGCGTATCTTGCACGAGGAGACCTGGTTCCAGTTTCAGTGCATCCTTTATTTTACTGGGGTCAGGCAAAGTTTGCTAAGTTTCTTGGCCTAGGACACAATTAAACAACCAAAGTTTGCTATGTGCCTTGGCCTAGGACATAATTAAACAACCAAAGCTTGATATGTGCATTGGCCTAGGACACAATTATACGACCAAAGTTTGCTATGTGCCTTGGCCTAGGACATAATTAAACAACCAAAGTTTGATATGTGCCTTGGCCTAGGACACAATTAAACAACCAAAGTTTGATATGTGCCTTGGCCTAGGACACAATTAAACAACCAAAGTTTTCTATGTGCCTTGGCCTAGGACACAATTAAACGACCAAAGTTTGCTATGTGCCTTGGCCTAGGACATAATTAAACAACCAAAGTTTGATATGTGGATTGGCCTAGGACACAATTAAACAACCAAAGTTTAATATGTGCCTTGGCCTAGGACACAATTAAACAACCAAAGTTTGATATGTGCATTGGCCTAGGACACAATTAAACAACCAAAGTTTGCTATGTGCCTTTTAATTGACCTAGGACATAATTAAGCAACCAAAGTTTCTATGTGCATTGGCCTAGGACACAATTAAACAACCGGCGGCTGGCTTTGATCCATTAACCTTTGCCCGCGCTAATTCGCACAAGTAGTACCATCTCAGAATTGGTACCAACCAATATTCAGTTATAAGTTAAGGACTTACCCTGGGTTCCAGCATCGTTTTCACTATTGGTTGCCCAACTGTACGTTCGCCTTGACTTCTCCAGATACGAACCTGGCACCCAACCCTCAGCGCCGTTATACCTGGTACAAAAATAATCGATGAAAATAGTTAAAGGAAAGCGGCTGTGATGGCGAATAGGCAAGACAATGCTTAGTGTGCCACGGGAAAATAATTATTTTTTAAACACAGTTTTAATCAAACAAAAAGGATTTTAGTTTTAGAAAATTTGAATATTACACGTATCAGGCACTTCGCTAATATAAGATCACATGTAGATAGCTTGTCAGAAGACTTCCCATTGTATATATTTGACTACAATGTGCCGTCAAATTTAGTACGTTTCTAAATGTGTCTGGAAGATTGCGGAGTACTGATCTATACCGAGCAGTGTGCTTAATACGGTGGGGGAATTGCTACAGTTTTGTTTAACCCAATAAAACACTGTGTTCTGTAAAGTGCCTTGTCATAACAAACTTGCCAGCGGGGGATTTTGGTTCCACAACCTTTCAGCTGATGGTTCAACGCACTATAGTTGAGCTAATCGGCACTTTATGGCATTGGCACGGAGCATTTCTCAAAAACTATGATGCCTTTACGGTGGAATATTTTTTAAACCGATCTTAGTTTCGAACCCATGACGGACTCGTCACGAGGACCGTCTTTTGTATAAATGACGGTATATGTATCGGTCGCGTTAACATATCGGCCACGCAACCTTTACGGTGGAATAATAACAGATACAAAGCATAAAGTTACCGAGCAAGCCACCATCCTTCTAAGTTTGTTTCCAGCACTTCCAAGGCAGCACCCATTGGGAAAGATAACTCGTCGTTGGACGCAGCGTCGTAGTGGGATGTTGCTACGTACCAAGCCCCTGAAATTGAAATCGAAAATATATCAGCTCATAAAACAATAAAAATAAGCTAAGCAGCTTTTCTAACAGAGATATAACACCCAAGACAATATGTTGGGTTTTCACAATAAAATAATAAAGCGGTCTTTGACATATTGTTAGAATGTCTGTGACATTTGTTAGAACGTCTGGGACATGGTATCAGAAAATCAGGAAATGGAAATATAGGATACAATTGTCAAGTTTTAACTGTAGGCTATGTTTTAACTGTTTTATTTTAAATTTTGTTTTTTTTTGCTTAAAAGTAAGCTCTCAAGCAAGCATGTATAGATTTAAATTGATGGAAACCAACCACCGCCTTAATGCACGTTAGAGAGATCAAAATATTTCAACATAAAAAGTGCAATTTACGACAAATCTGTTTAAATAACAACCTTGTCCGACTTCAGCTTTTTCAGTGACCAGGTCTTCAACACTTCCATCTTCTTTCTCCAAATAAGCGCCAGGCACCCACCCGTTGGAGCCATACGTATTACACACCAGCCACCAACCTTAGTTTAGAAAAAACACGTTTTATTTTTTGGTGGAATTTTATTAGTTTTTTCTTTTTCCACCTCAATCTTATAGCCACTCTTTCTCAGTACTGGGTCGTGCTTGCACACTTTTAGTCAAGTCTTTAATTGTTATTCATTTTGAAGTTTTTAAATTTTAAATTTTTATTATTTTTTATGATTAATTTTGATGTAAGACTATAAAGAACGCGTTAAAATATAGAGCGCCCCCCTCTAATTAAACGCCACCTCCTATAGAACGCAACTATAGTGAAAGGGTTGAAGATCACAGCGTAGTGGCGCTCAAATAAAGGTTTTACGACATCTTATCTTGGTCTTTTCAAATGGCTTGGACAAAATTTGACGATGCAATACTATCATGCAACGCACTGGGCCACGTTTTCGTCATAAGTATTATTATTAAAATTGATGATGTTATAACATGGTCATATTTTCTTTATGACTAAGTCAGAGTGCATGCAATGGTCAACCTCTAACTTACTAGGCCTACTAATCGGGTAGGTTGGCCAAAGTTCCAAGCTTACTATTCATTAATCATAGATCTTAACTTACTATTCATTAATCATATAGAGTGCCCGGCAGATTATTAGATTTGCGGCGAACTGTCGGCAGAAAGGTTGATGAATCGAAACCAGATGCAAACTAGTCGATTGTTTACTTGGGGAGGAGCGAACTATTGTTCTTAACCTAATAGTTTAATGGGTTTAACCAAACAAATAGTAGAAACGTCTTATTGATTTTTAATACAGTAAAATAGCTCCAGTAACCCAACGTTGGGCATGATTTAAGTCTGTTAATTTTCGTGTTATGCCTTTGTATTCCCATTCCGGTAATAAATACCCTATTAAAACCTCATACTTCCAACTTACCACTTTCGCTCTTTTTTACAACATCTACGACCTCGCCCGAGTGCAAACTTATTTGAGTCTTTGCTGCCGCTTTATAATCGGCAATAGCGACATAAGTTTCAAGTTCAATCGGACCAGTTATATCTTGTATTATCTGTGACACTGTAGAATTTTGTTACGAATGTCATACGATGTTCATGTTTATCCCAGTGAATTGGAAACACAAAGAGCGTTAACACAGAGTCAGACGTCAGATTACCACGCGCTAAATATTACCAGTTTCGATCCTGCAACCCTTCGGTTAAAATTTCGGTAGGTTATGTATATAATCGGTAGGTTATGTATATAAAGCACACTGTACAAGCGTGGTAATACACCCTGGTCGTGTGTTTTCTATGATCTCGAACACAACGAGGCCCAAAGTAAATAACTCACCTGCTGTGCTTGAAGACTTCTCCCTGCAACAAATAATAATTTAACAAATTATTTCCAAAACTGATTTTTTATCTTGTACATAGAGTCTTAAAAATGAAATTAATCTGTCTTAAAAATGAAATTAATCTTTAAATCTGTCAAAACTGTATGTGTAGGTAGCATAACATTCAAGAAGATTTAATTCAAGGGGAAGGGGTCTTTATCATGGAATATTCGTTAGATTTCTGACCAAAATATTATTTTGGCGCAATAACCATCAATTTAAGCTGTCCTGTGTGCTGTTTATGCGCTTTTTCATAAATAGGCCTTAACATGACGTATAAATCGTAACGTTGTGACTCCACTAAGCCAAATCGCGGGAGAAAACTAAAAGGATGGAAAGCGGAAAGGAGGGGAACTGCTCACTAAAATGATGAGGTTAGTGTATAGGACAGAGTTTAAATTAAATTTCATGATTTTTGTGTGCAGTTTTTCTCCTTCCCTCTTTACCTTATTAATATGCTGTCCCAAATCGTTCAGTCAAATGCTTTTAACCTTGTTGCCTCCTAACGTGCAACTGTTTCCATACGGCGCTGTAAGTGCTCATATCTTTCAAGCAATCCTTACCTGGTATCCTTGCTGATATCGGAAGAGCTGGTCTCGAAGAATCTTAAAATTGTATCGCATTGTGAGATATATTCGGGCAGTAGTATGAGGGACTGTGAACGAAAGAAGTTGGTAAGTTTTTTTTGTCGTCCTAAGTTTCGAGCCCCCGATGGGCCCGTCACCAAATCCGTTTTTTTACAATCCTGTACATGAAGTAGCGCAAATCATTCAGCCACACAAACATTCAGAAGTTAACAGGTTTATTAAGATGAATAAATTATTTCAGTATATCCCTTTAAATATAAGAACACACCGGCGTTAACACAGTTAAAATCGTCAGATTACCTATCGGTCACCGTAGTGTGCCGCTATTGCAGTCTGTTTGGGATAAAGATATTGCTAAACAGTTTTAAATTAGCCTTTTTAGCCATTGTATTATGGAAATATATATTCAATACGTTATCTTGCCCACAACATATATAGCCGAGTAAGCGAGTTTCTGGTTTCAATCTAACAAGACAAAAATCCCGATGTCGTAAGTTACGTCACAATGACGTAATCGCTTCCTGCCGTTTGCCATAGAAATTTTGAAGTGAGAACACTGCAACCCAGTTGTGTCATTCCTATTATAATCGGTGGGAAAACACTCAAGGAAATATATACGGAAATAAAAAATCATAAGGTTAATCCTGTGTTGGTTGTTGTATAATACCTTAATAATGATTACCTTTTTATAACTCGCGCTCAAGTTACAGTCGCTAAAGCCTTGTGTTTTATTCCATGAAACTTTTACAACGTATTGTATGCTATATCCCGGGATTGTAACCTCCCCGTTCCTGGGTTATAAGCCCAGTAACGTGCGCGAGATAATGCTTAGAAACAAATTTTGTAGATTTAAATTCATAGGGTGGATTAGTGATAGGTAAATTGTAGTTATTTTAACCTTAACCCGTAAAAGATTTGAAGATTAGTAAAAGTGTTGCATATTTACGTATGAATCCTATCTTATAGCCCCGAGGTTAATGGTATATTGTCCAAAAGGTTGTCGATCTTTGACCTATTGGTTAGTCCACGAGGTTACCGACCTCTGATCTAGTGATTCATACCTCGCAATATTCACTGATGCTCCCAAGTCTTTTAAGGGCGACTTCCCGGGTGTCTGAACGTTTGAACAAGATCTTCCCGGGCAGGAAGGGGAGGATTCGCCTCGACGGATCTTTTTGTCCCCCTTCCTTTGGGAACTTTTCCAACAAACTCATCTAAAAAATGGTAAATGTTACACTATATATTTTTAAGCTGAAGGAATTGGCAGTATTTGTCAACTTTGAAACGCAAATACTAGACTAATAACCTAAAGATGTTGGGAATCATTGCTAACCTATCCGTGAAAAGATTAAATATTTTCAAAAGCATCCTTACAGACCGGAATATGCATTTGAAATTGGGTTAAAAATCGTAAACGTGCTTGATGTTCTACAACTATTTATGTCATAATTTTTGGGGCATTAAAGCGATGGTGGTCACGATTTTGGATAAGATAAGATATCTATGTTTATACCCGTGAATAGAAAAAACAAAGGGGTCAACCACGACCAATCTTCAGATCACCTCGCGACCACCGTCGGGTTACCGAAGCTATTGCAATGTGTTGTGTATGATTCACACGTTCCTTAATTTGGGACAACCTAAAAACCATCCAGATTCAGGCAATGTCCGTTAAGTGCCTTGCCCAAGGACAACACCGACTAGCTGCCGTCCAGTTTCGTACCCGCAACCCTCCGTTGAAAGCCGACGCACTAACCCACCAAGATAATCATAATCAAAGAATATGACCCCGAAGTGAGTTTATCTAACTATTGCCTATGTGACAACGCCCCCTCATTTAACTAAATAAAACATAAATATCCTGTAACTGACTCATTGCAATAGATCAGGCGTAACCCGATGGTGGGCGCGATGTAATTTCTCGATTGACAGTGTGGTAACGCCGCTTGTGTTTTCCTATTCACGAGGACAAGCATAATTCCTTTTAGACAACATACGATTATAGCAATAAGAAGAAATCTACCAACGTGCATCATGAAGAAAGCGCTAAATCTTCTTCCAACAGTGCACACACTCCCATCACTCCACTTTACCTCGACAAGGTACACCTGCCAGACACACTAAGTATTACGGAACCAACGGAACATAAAATTGTTTTAACTGGACTGAGTTAAAACTGCTATTGACTCGTTACTAAGACCGTTTTTATATAGAAATCGAAATATGAATCGGCCGCTCTGACAATTCTGTCACTAAATAACTTACGTAATGCTTAGATGGCGATCGGCGTTTCTCTATGTCCACAACCTTAGCACTTTTAAGTGTCCTATTCGCCATTGATGGCATTATTGGCATAAACTTATAGAAATGTATAACTTAAATGCGAACGTTCAACAATACTTAATTGTGGGCCAAGAAACTATACGTCCTCGTCAACTATTCTACATACAACCAACTTGTGAAACTCTAGGGACCACTATCTCGCAATGCATAAGTCGGCCCACTCTCTGTTGCGTTTAAAATAGAGTAGTGATATGTGAGTGTGTTAACGCTCCATCACTCCGGAGTGATATCACTCGTGTCTCCGGAAGCGAATGTTGAGATCATCAGTTCACCTGCTGATCATATCCCACCTATGCCCATATGCGCGTATCGCACATCGCACATCCCATCACGTAGCCGGGTATTCGAGTACGTGACGGTGCGCATGACTTTGTGTCTGCATGGAAAAATTAAACATTTACAATGGTGTTAAATCTAAACTATGGTTGTCATTTTAACAGCTTAAACACTTTTCTTTTTCATATTCCCTTTTTACCGTGCTAAATTTCGAACCCATGATGGGCTAGTCACCAAGACCGTTTTTTTAAATAGAATTGTTATATGTATCGGTCGCGTTAACCATTGGGTTTATTTCATTGTTTTTTACCGGACTTAGTTTCGAATCCTTGAAATGCTTGTTGCTAAGACTGTTTTTATTATATAATTTGGTATATGTTTCGGTCGCCTTAACCATTCGGCCATACCACCGTACGTGTTTCCATTTTTTACTATAGATCCAGTACGTGTTTCCCTTGAGTATCAACTATGTGTGTAGGTCTTTGTCATCACCTTGTGGACAGTTTGTAAATTTAGTCACGCCAGCACAGCTTTTAATCATAAAACTCTATCTCACTGGCGGTTGGTCAATAATCTTGCGGGGTGCTAACGCAATTATATATTATTGCTTTATTTATTATACAAACACATATTAGACCCATATATCAATGTGGACAAGCCTTTCAGACGAAAGTGTGCAGATTTCAAACTGGTCTCTAACTTGTCTTGTTGTGCCAACGTGTAATGTACTATGAACCCAGTGGTGCATTGCCTGAACCCAGTGGATTAATGGGTTCTGCCAAAATTGGAACGACTCAATCACAACACACTGCAATAGCTCCGGTAACCGACGATGGTCGCGAGGTGAATTCACGAGTGTGATAACATGAAAATCCTATCCCATATAAGTTTGGGTCTCATTGCAAAATTTGAGAAAATGTAAAAGCACTAGAACAGGTGTGCTTCTGTCTGAATTATGCGTGAATTATATATATTTTATTAAACAATATTTTTGTATGTGTCAACCAAACATAACGTAACATGGCGTATTTTCTGTTTTCATTTTTTCTTCTTAAAATAAAAAAAAATGCTTATTGATCCGTGCGTCAAACTTTTTAATTACTTATCTTTGCAATAGTTTGGGGGGTATTTGAAACAATAGAACAAGTTGTATCGCACCGGATATGACTATAAAAACGTTTTAATCATGTCGTGAAAACAAGCATTCTATATACTATAGATAACGTATTTTGATTAAATAGCTTTTGTGCGATAGGCAAATCTGTAATAATATAGGGCCCTGTATACATGTAGCGCTAAATGTATTATATCCTGTTACCAAAAAAGTGCGTGAATGACCGATTAAATATTTGGACTACAAAGCCGGTTTTCGGTTACTTTATTTTCAAACCAATATGATGGATAATGACTGTCGTTTCACAAATTATCTTGCTTACCTAGTTATTATAACTGGACTGTTACCTCATAAATGCTCCGTTTTAGGTCGCGTACTATTAAGAACTGGTTGTACAACTTGCAAGTACGTAAGCGGTGAAAAGATGTACTGGTGGGAGCAGGAGAGGAAAAGGAAGTAGATTAACAAAAAGAAACAAAGAAGAGGACGAGGGAAAGCCGGAAGTGACGTTTTACGCAGCCGATGAAACTTGTACACAATCGAAGGAGCTAGCATTATGAAGCATACGTGCTTTAGGTTTTAGTGAAAGTTGTTGGGAGAAATTTAATCAGCACCAAATATATAACATCTAAAGTAATCAATATAGTGTGAAGCACCTTTAGTACGCTTGGATGTATTTTGCTGTTAATGTTTATTTGTATGCAGGACTAGCCGGGACATTGCAGTAGTTCCTGTTTCGAGAATACGTATACTTGAGATACGCAATGCCAGAAACAGATGAAGAAAAGCGAAAGAGATGGGCCAAGGCGGCGAGCCTTAATTCCTTCATGACCCCGGCCATGGTCCATGCTCTTAACATGTCAAAGCAACAAAGCAGAGTAAGGAGTTCATAATATTGGACGACTGATACTTTGGGTGTGATGCAATGGCCTGTAGGTTATAACATTAGTTTGGTTTATATTTTGCTTCCTTGTTACAGTTATTAAGAAAATAGCATGGATATTTATGTTTATTCTCAAACTCGGGAAAACGCAAAGCGCACGGACAATCATCAGATTACCTCTCACTCATTGTTGGGTTACCAAAGCTATCGCAGTGTTTTGTATGTAATTGGGTTTTTCAGTTTTAGTAAAATCCAATAACCGATTGAGTCCAGGCGATGCTCGCAAAATTCTTTTTAGCGACAAGTTTCGAAGAGCAACCCTTTAGCTGATAGGCAAAGCACTTGGTCACCATGATATTCATCCAGGCTTTACTTTTTTACCGTGCCAAGTTTTGAACCCATGATAGGGTCGTCACAAGGACCGTTTGTTGTATAAGAGTCGGTATATGTATCGGTCGCGTTAACCATTCGACAACACGACCGTACACAGCCAGGCGTTATACCCAAAAAGATCCGTGCATGACTAGATTACCGTTATCCTGTGACCTAGGCCCACAAACGTGCTATTATGTTGATCTGGGTCTATAATAGAGCTCTTAAAGTAGGACAGGAATTTTATTTTTATTTCCGTACGAACATTTAATTCGTGATTTTCGAAGACTAGCTAAAAGTATATTGATCAGGCTGATTCTTTTTACAGTTGCTTTCTCTGCCCGGCGTTTCTACCTTCAAATATTTTTCCTATCAATCCATAACCAATAAAATTTTTCATTGCAGAACAAATACAAAGAACAGTATGATAAAACGAAGTCGAAATTTACTCCTGTCGCCTCTACACCCGAAATTGAAAATGTGAAACGGCAAAGCACACTTCTTAGCCAAAGTAAATACAAAAGCGAATTCGAGAAAAACAAAGCAAAATTCACCCAGGTGAACAAGATATATGTGCGCGATTTAGACATTAAAATTACTATCTGATTGCAGTAAAACGGTTTGTTATTGTTATATAAACAAAACAGCTAATATATAGTCAAAGACCAAGTAGATTTTACAAGTCACAAATACAGCTTGAGAGTGGTAAGTGTAAACTTTAGCTGTTTTGGATGTTTAAAACTTGTCAAGTGTATATGTTACCTTTATCTAGTGTTTAAGTGTGGAATTTAGCTGTTTAGAATGTTTAAAACTTGGTAAGTACACGTAACCTTTATCTAGAGTTATACAAGTTTTGATATTTGTGTTGTTGCAGGTTGCTGACGACCCGGAAACACTGCGACTAAGTAAGATGAGTAATCAAGCCAGCAACATTACGTACACAGGGAAAGGGATCCCGCTGTCGCTAAAACCAGAAAACGAAACACAGCAAGTGAGTATAACTTACTCCATTGCGTGTTTTACACCGGCTTAAAATCATAAATCGGCTAATATGTGGTAATAGAAATTAAACTGTGGAATCCATTAGTTGGAATCAATGCTGGTAAAGTGCCTTGTCGTATGACACAACCGACCAGGAGACTGTTGCTGATTTTGTTTCCTTCATTCAACAATAAAAAAGTAAAATTTATATCGGTATTTTATTCCGTAGCTGAGACCTTTAATCACATAGAAATTAACATTAAATTTTTAATAAATAGCACTAAATTAATAACACTTATTAATATTGTGAGATTTGCATTTTAATTTCTACCTTAGGCAGCAGGACTTCGTCAATTAAAGCCAGCAGCCCCACCGAGGAAAAACAATCAAATGAAACTTCACCGCCGCCCGAGAAAGAAGACGAACTTCCTTCATATGAGTCTCTTGCAGTCGACCCGCCACCAGATGAACCGATTGAAGAGTTAGAGCACTCGCTACAGGAAAATCTTAAGTTGGAAAATTCGGAAACCGAAGAACTTCAGGCTGAGGATTCGACAACTCAAGATTTGCAGGAAGACGCTCCTTATGATGCCGGGACAAACGATTTAAACCAGAACCACGATGAAGCTGCAATTGAAGACGTGTACGACGAAGTGGCGAAGGAAGAAGACAATCCAATGTCAGCAGAAAATGGCGACTGTGATGTTGGGGACGATACAAATCAGTTTGCCGATGAATACCAGGAAACGGTCAATGTCAATGGCCCGGAAGAGATTGCACCAGATCTGCAAATTGCCCCTGAACTTAATGATGAGATTTATGCTGTTCCGATTGAAGATGATTCTCCAGAAGATACAAAAACGACCACAGGCGAATACCAAACGGAGGAAGCAATTTACGAAGACCCAATTCAGAATTCAGCTCAAGAGGTCGAGGAAGGCGGTAACCTTGATGATTTCTACGCCAGCCTTGAATAACACCACAGTTGGTGTACATAGTGCACTTTGTAACTGGAAGTACGAATAACCGATGCTGCACTTTATATTCGTGCCTTGTACTGATTCAATGCCTTCATACAGCATATATGTGTCAATACGCTCTTAGAACCACTGTAATAATTACTTGAATACTGCGATTATTACTGTAAATAATGAATGTGTGGCGATAGCTATAATGCGCGAACATTTTTATCGATTGTAAGCAGCGAATAAAAAAGTAAATTTTATCACAGTTGCATAGCAGTACTTTGGTTTTATAGAACTCTTTGAGGTCTTCAATACATTGAGTATGGATGCAATAGGTAACGATACGGCAGTGACACATTGCTGTTAAAAATGCTGATAAGAACCGGTTATCTTACCATTAGGCTTGAAGCCAAATCAAAAATACAATCGTCTTGAGGAAACAATTCTTTCGGTCTCATATGCGCGATAACTCTTGACCAACTAGAGAAATGAGACCAGAGGAATACTTTGCTCATACTGCATATGCTCATTTCAAGCATAGACAGCAACTCGTTGGGAGTTGGTCGTATATCTGGACAAAGCGTTTCGGGGTAATTCTCGTCTGCGAAGTTTTCCAAGTCTTCCAGTGTTCGTATCGAGATTTCGCCTTCAGTTTCGTTGATTTGAAGAATTGTTAAATTCCCGATCACTTGTTGAACGAAATTTCTAATGGTTGGCGGCGAAGCGATATAAACCATATGCGTCTTGGAAGATGATTGACTGCTCATTTTCTGACAAGCGTTGAAAATCGCACGAGCTACGTTTTCGGGAACCAAATTCCTGTGGCAAATCTTATCGCGATGGTTTAATCTGCAAATCGCTGCTACAACTTCCTTGTCATATCTAAAAAAGCATTTAAAGTCATGAACTAGAATAATTATGTTTATCCCTTGAAAAGGGAAACGGTGCGTTGTAATACAAGAATAGGATAGGATATTCATGTTTATGAATGGGAAAACCAAGGGGGTTAACAAACGGGCGATAGTCAGATCACCTCGCGCCCATCGTCGGGTTACCAGAGCTATTGCAGTATGTTATATATATGATACACGTGTTCCTTTAGTAGAACCCAATAATTTGCTAGGTTCAGGCAATGTCGGTTAGGTACCTTTTCCTTGGACATAACCGACTAGCTAGCGACCAGTTTTGAACCTGTAACCTTTGGTTAAAAGGCGTCGCACTAAACCACCAGACTAACTGGTCGGACAAAGCAATCGTCTGATTAACTCGCAAAAACGTAATGGAGCGTTATCACACAGGTAATCGCCAGGTGGCAAAGGGACGACGATACGATTACCAGAGATATTACAGCGTGTTGTGTATACAATTCGAAATGTAAAAATCTTATTAGTACGAGAATAACAATTGATTTTTATCCTAATGAATGGGAAGGGCGGGGGCGTTATCAAATTACCGTGTGCACACCATTGGGTTGACTGAGCTATTGCAATGCGTTGTGTAGATTTAAACAACCCTTAAATTAATTAGAACGCATTGACACTCTTATTAGAGAAATTGTTCGTTTTTTGTTAAAGCAAGGATCGTTAATTATCTTGTACACTCGAGCGCAATCACATTCAAGATAGAGGCTTGACATAACCCATGCTTGACAAATTACTTTTAAACGGGCAGATTGCCTATAGTGGACGACAATGTCGCGTATGCTCGTAACACCGAATGGTTAGCACGACCGATCACTATACAGAAACGGTCTTGATGAGCCATCATAAACCTAAAACTTAGTTCGGTCAAATAGACAACTAAAAACAGTGTGTGTCGGCAGGTATTCGCCGAAACATTGCATTAACGACAACAAACGCTAGCTAGCACTATGGCCAAGGCACTTGACCGAAAATGCTCGGACCTGTTGAATTGATGGGATCATTTAAAAAAAAGAACGTTTGAGTAGTCAATGCCGCAGTATAGCTCCGTAAGGTCAATGGTGGGAGTGCTTACCTTGTTACAAATCTCCTCCTGCCTTTTTTCACCAATGATAATGTGTACAATTATCCTAATTATAAATTAATCTATGTTTATCTTGCTGGAATAAGTTGAAACACACAAACAAACCTCCAATGCACAGCAATATAATCACGACCACGAAAGTATTTTTCGACGAATTCCTTCGCGATTTTCTCAACATACGGCGCGCTCTTTGTTTCGTGGTGAATAGCAGCGATTATTACATCATCATTTGCTGACGCGATGTTGTCGGTTGTTGTGAGTTGTGCGACGCGCGAAGGATCGAACAGATCATTTGGCATTCTTCCGTTGTGTAATTCCACCGAAAGGGAGAGATATGGGTGTAAAAGGATGCTGCATTTTGCCGTAATGCTGGAAAGATGAATTGTGTGTTATGCTTGACCTATTAACTTGGTGGTTAGTGCGGTTACTTTAATCTAAAGTGCTAGGTTTAAAACTGGTCGTTAGTTAGTCCCTAGTGTTCTATTGTAAGGCATTAGCGGACACTGCCTTAACCCAGTGTAATGATGGGTTCTACCCAGTTATCGTACTTACTAACAACAGGTTCCCGAAAAGGTCTAATGTATGTAAAAAAGCAAGAATCGGATCGGTGATTATTCCGTCGTTCCAAAAACGGGTTCGACCGAACGCATGCGAACCTCTTGAATCCCATCACTGGTTCTACCAAATTGAAAAATAAACGTCTCAGACATACACAACAAACAACGATAGCCCGGTAATCCGACGGTGGGCGCAAGGTGATCTGACGATTCCCCGTGTATTAACCCCCGTGGCGTATTTACAGGGATAAACATGAGTATCTCTTATCCTATGTTTATATCTACATGTGAACTCGCTTTCAGAAATATCAGTGTTTTAATAGTAGTTGACTGTGCTGCCTTTCGTTGTGATTGTAATGTGATTCTTAGTTTAAGCTATGGCCCCTTACGTTTATTTAAGTCTTAATAAACAAGGTAATTGTTCTGTGCTATAAACGGGTTTTTAGTATGTCGTCGCGTTTTTATGGCACATCGAAATTTGAAACCAGTCTGTCGGTTGACCCTATTATCGAAAGTTGCTAAAATTCAAAGATATTTTTATGCGTACTAATACAAAGGGCTGTTAATTATGAAAACCATTGCACTTATTAAGCTACGCGAGTTTTGTCTCGTTTTTATGCTTTATAAATTCGGCAAAATCTCGGAAGCATAACTAACTTATTTATTTGCGCACCACAACCAAAGGGCTGTAAATTATGGAAAACATTGCACTTACGCTTCGCGAGTTTGGACCCATTGTATGCTTTACAAATTCGGCGAAATCTAAGCAGAAAGCTCAGCAACAAAATCTACTTAAAAAGCAGCCAAACTTACTTATGAGTCTCCTTTAGCTTTGCGACATCCAGTATCAATTTGGAGGTGATGTTCTTGGGATAAGTAGTCATTGCAGGAGGGGGGCATGTCAAATTGTGAACTTTTAACTTTTCCGTTTCTTCTTTGGTAAACAGCTTTAATCCGTGGTGCCTTTCTACATTTTGCAAATCGTTGCAAGTAGCAGGACGCAACTAAGAAATACATTTTTAATTGTTTGATTCGGATAGAATATTCATGTTTATCCCCATGAATGAGAAAACGCAAAAGCTGTTAATAAATCAGTAAGCATCGTTTTTTTTTATTCAACCTATGGATTAATGCATCTGTTTATAGCGTATAATACATGATTAAGACGTATTCGCAGTTTGTTTAAACGAGCCAATTTTGACGGACTTGTCACTATGACCGTTTTTTGTATACCAGTCGGCCTTACCCATTTGTTCGAAACGACTTAAGGTTTCCTTAGTTTCAGTTCAACTCACTAATCTACTATTTACTATCATCTAACCATTAGTTGGTTTCGATCCAATAAGCTTTCAATGCAAAAACCGCCTTATAAAATTTATCAATATCGTCAGCGAATTGTTTAAGACAAAGTTAGGATTGAAACTGCACACCATAAAAAAGTTGAGAGACTGGTTTAGTGGTGTGGCTACAGTTCTTCTGGTAATAGTTTTCCCCCTTACTTACTGTTTTCGTCTTGTACTGATCAGTTATAAATATATGAACAAAACCTACTTAAAAACGGAATAAGGATTTTGTGATTACCTGAAATATTGCGTCCGTTGTACGATTACATTTCGTTTGAAATTCTCCCAAAGAAATAATTGAAACAAAGACAGCAAGTCGCTGGATGTCGATTCGATTTAAAGCAGAAATAAGTTGGAGCCCGTGTCGACCTTTATCATTGTACTGTGGGTAAAACTGAGGTACAACCAAAGTTCTGAAAAATAACAAATTATTACTCACTGCTTAGTCCTGTGGTTAAGGTCGGCGATCACAGAATGGTAAGTTTTTAGTTTAATTTCTACCTTTTTATTAGTGTTTCCCAGGGAATGCAATATAGGCCATGTGTGTATTGGGTTTAAAATGGTGTGGTTGATGCGAAGAAATTAAAACAATCTGGTATTGAAGCGGCAGCTTCATTTGCAGTAACACAAAATAAAAAAGAAACTCGTTACACAAACCCAAAGCGACGGGCACAAAAAACACATGAAAAAGGCAATGCGTAATGACGTCACACATTATTTAAAATAGATGACGATTACCCGTGTTATAACCAGGGAGTCGAACCGGCTATTTTACAGATTCAGTTCCTTTTTAGACTTACTACAATTTATATAAGAGAAACCAGGTTCACATCTGGTTTAAATAAACTACTTAATCCGATTTACGGGTCCTGGATAAGTTGCCCTATGACTCCCAGGTTTTACCACACTTGTTATCTCTCCTACTTTATTATTATTTTATTATTTATAATTGGCTAAGATTCAAACCCATGAGGGGCTCTTCCCTAAGACCGTTTTTTTATAGAATATGAATCGGTAGCGTTAACTATTCGGCCAATCAAGCGTGTTATCCCATACATTATATGTTTGATTAAAATAAACAGAAGTAGCCAGGCGTGGTAAGAAACGACTTAAACGAGGTAATCTTCGTTTCAGTTTATTTTCGTGTTTGTTTCCACGATGAAAACATGCAACTTGGCCTTCTATACTAAAATTAAAACGGGAAAAATACGGCAAAATGACAGTCGTTAAAACACGTCAACAACCCAATCAACTATATAGAGTTGGTTTTGTCATGCGTGGTAGTCAAACCTAAAGTAAAAAATAATAAATAAAACTGAAAAAATTTTAACTCAAAATTAATGCGCTTAAACATTGAAGAGAAGTGCGTGGTAAAGTGAACAATGGTGAAGTCGGCTTTAAAAGAGGTGGCAGCGACAGTGTGGACCACAGTGGGAAAAGACATAACCCCAAAATAAAATTTCACCGAAATAGTTTCAAGTGCAACACTTATTAAGGAATTAAATAATAATTAAAATTAAGTACAAATAATGTAAATTAAATAAAAAGTTTATTCGCCTTATGTATACACTACAATTTCTTACTAAGCCTGCTGTGTAGGCCTAAACCATGTAAGAAAGAAAGCAGACCTGTTTAGTTTAATGGCTACCAAAATGGATTCTCGCAGACCGATTAACTGGTTATTCGGTCCCCATACCAGCACGGGAAGCATGAACTTAGATGGATCTAGTTGTAGCCGTGGTCGTTGGGCGTTTAAAAGCTCTTCCACCGATTTCAATTGGCATGTCTTTAAAAAGAAATATATGATAAGTTATTTTAATTAAACGAAAAGATTAGATTTAAAATTGGTATTTTTTTGCCGGGATGGCGAACCCATGATGGGGTTGTCAAAAAAAATTAGATTTAAAATCGGTTCAATTTTTTTCTGGGTTTGCGAACCCATGATGGGTCTACCAACACGACCATTCTTATATAGGGAATAACATATTTATAGTTTGATATAACCATTTGGCAATACAACCGTTCAAGCGATGATAATTTACATGTGCAATGTAGCAATAGCAAATCAACACTATACACCATACCTGCACAATTGAAGCTGTTAAATGAGCAGAACTGTTTACACTTGTAGTAATTAATTCAGACTTGGTCGTTGTTTCAACAAGTCGGGTTGTGCTTGTTTCAAGTCTGGTTGTGCTTGTTTCAAGACGGGTTGTCCTTTCGGTATTACCTATGGCAAAAAAGATCCAATGCTTAGTAAGGCCTCCATTGACCAACTGATACAGTTTAATTTCCTAATAACAAGAATGTCAAGCATGTGTTTAACGACTACTACATATATTATATCCAAATGTTTATACAAGCAGGGTCCCTTTCAACAATTGGTATATATTTTATACACCCAGCATATAGATGTTGTTTTTTTGCAATAAGAAACGGTTAGGCTCCTAGTTTAACCTATTTTTGTTATCTTTATGTCCAGTAAACGGCATATATCTTTTTCAGATTCAATGCAATTATAAATCTTCCAAAACTCAGATATTTAATTTATTTTCTTCTGCATTTATTATTTATTGTTTTGTATTCTTTCTATAGGATAGGATATTCATGTTTATCCCCGTGAATGGAAAACCAAGGGGGTTAACACACGGGCAATCGTCACCTCGCGCCCATCGTCGGGTTACCGGAGCTATTGCAGTGTGTTGTATATGATAGACACGTTCCTTCAATTTGGTAGAACCCATTAATCCGCTGGGTTCAGGCAATGTCCATAAAGTGCCTTGCCCAAGGACACAACCGACTAGCTAGCGACCAGTTTCGCACCTGCAACCTTTCGATTGAAAGGCGACGCACTTAACCGTTAGACCAACGGGCCGGACAATATTTTGTTCATTCGTTCCAGTTGCCGCATTTTAGTACACTTTCTGGGAAGAACTGCAAATGGAAAAACAGCAGACTATCGACGAAAGATTTACATGTTTTACTAGCTCACATTTCTTTTGAATTCATTACAAATTTTGCAATTTTGGTTGAACGTGCAGTATTTCGTTGGGCTATTAACCACCACGGTGGAAAACGTTTTATGAACTTTTAACCTGATTTTCCAAATGCTCTATGCCTGAATACTCGCACTACATACTCTTACCAAAATAACTTTCAACATAACTAGAGACTGTCAGCCACTTGACACAATTTGACTGTACCCTTTACGTTTATGCACGCCAATTCTGTTATGTTGTACACACGTTGGATATAATATTTTAAGCATAAAATAATAGCTCCCTTATAGTTAACAAACCAAACGTGTTATCCATTTAAGTTTTAAAAGTATATACATTTGTTAGATTCAGGCATGTCTTGACCGTGCAAGTATAAACTGACGTGTCCCTTTGTTACTAAATTGAACTTGTTTTTTTCTTCTTTAGTTAAAAAAGTGTCATCAAAGTGTAGTTAAAGAATTATTGTTGTCGGACGTTTGGTCTGATACCTTTTGTAGTATATAATATATGATATTAATGTGTATCTATGTTAATAGAAAAAGGAAAAGAGGCGTTATCACACAGACAATCTTCATATTACCTTGCAACCGCCGATTGGTTACTGTATTGCAGTGTGCTGTATATAATTTACAGATTGTTTTAATTTTAACACAACCCAATAATTCGGCGGGTTTCGGCTATTAACGAGCGACCAGTTTTTGCATACCTTTGGCTGAAAGGCGACGCATTAATCCACCAATGATAAATAATTAATTTAATTACTGTATAATACTCCCAAATGTAATTATTCTATAATTACAATAATTTATTTCTTTATAATTATATATCTTTTGACTTACACACAACATTTGCATTCAAAGATGTACACAATGTAAGTCTTCAATTGATTTAACGTGTTCTGTTTGATCACGACAAAAGATAAATTTACCGGTTTTTATGAAGACTAAATACAAATTAGACACCCAGTTTGTTTGTACACGTATTTAAACACACAATAATAAGCGGCCATAACCACAATAATGCTTAAAACGGTTTATACACGGTGATGGGATTCAAGAGGTTCGCATGATGGGTTCGGTCAAACCCGTTCTTGGAACGTCGGGATAATCACCGATCCGATTATTGCATTTTTTACAGACACTAGAGCTTATAGAAAACCTGTTGTTAGTAAGTACGATACAATAGAAAACCAGTTCTAAAATTGTAATTACCCTCACTGTTTATACACCAAGAAGG
>CH002825.1:22933-33651 GCA_000149265.1 Ciona savignyi | reverse complement strand
GTGGACGTAGTGTTCTTGTCCGTTTTTTATCCAGTCAACTTTTAAACCCATGATGGGCTCGCCACTAGGCCCGTTTTTGTACTGTAATCGGTAGCCTATATATATGGGTCGCGTGTCTCATTTGGCCCCTCTATTTTCTTCTTTTATGAAGTAGCCCACAACGGGAAGTCAGACCCTCCTAAATGTGCTTTATGGCATAACTGAATGCGACGCGTACGTATTAATCACGTGATCAAAACAATCCAAGCGTGCACGGTCTGTTATCAACCTAGCCAAGGATAATAAGGTAGTTTAGGTTAGGAGTACTAATGTAAGACGTATACCGATTGTATTTTTGTAGCCTATATATTAAGTGGCTTTTTAACAAATCTGTTTTAAATTTTAAACGTAAAAAAGGTCGCAGAACAATTTTAATACATTAAAAGAGGTCGCAAGCCTAAAACATTGGGAATCCCCGGAATAAACGAATGATGCTGTACGGTCGTATGGCTGAATGTTTAACGCGACCGATACACATAACAACGTTTTACAAAATGGTTTTGATGACGTGTCAGAACTCAGTTAAAAAAAAGACCAATACTCTTGAATATTTAAGTATTCGCAAGAAAGCCCACACTATTAAAATAAAGCTCTTTATACAAATAAAATAGCTAGAGCGTAACAAAATAAGTTATAAGCAGTAACATTATACATCAATCCTAATTTTTATTTATTTATGCTTGACTTTTTATCATTTCTTTATATATTACTATCTAAGTATTACATGACTACTATCTAAGTATTCCTGCTGTTGCGGGTGTAGCAACGTTCAGCCGGATCCTTATGATCTGACGGCTGTCGATAAGTGATCACTTTCTCTAATGCACCTGATCTCAGTTTGCAGCCAGTAAACCTCCCTCGGTTAACACACACCACTTTTATTTTTTTAACAGGTTTAGGTTTCAGGTGATTAAAAGTGTTTTGTTTGATCACTATAAAATAAACATTAACCGGTTATTGCAAAGGATTACATACACGAATTACACAATCAGTTCTACACAACATCTATACACCAAGGACAAGCGACTAATTACAACAAATAGTATACGTATTAATACATTGCACGACAATAAGGACAACGAGTTTATATACCACGCAGCGTGTAGTCAGGTCAGTCCGATACCATTATAAATGAAAAGAGTTTAAACGAGTTTCGCTGCCACATTATAATTTAATGATCACGCAGCGTGTGATCGGGTCGGTTCTATAACATCATAAATCGAAGAAGTTCAAACGAATTCGCTGCCACATTCTACACCTGCATTATTTCAGCGTTTGCGAACTGTGGGAATCGCACACGTATTTATACTTGCCTCGCTGTGTATTTTAACTATTAATTCGACATGCCATGTGTTCATATTTTGTGCATTGGAAGTTGCGATTAGTTTCCTGTTTTTGGCAGCTCAGTTCAAAACTTAATAATGCAGTAAGTTTTACAATTACAGGATACTTCATTAGCGCAGTAATCAAAGTCTTCCTGTTGACAGTGAATCGCGGAAGTCTGTTATTCTTTTTTGTAATGTAAATGCAGAATGTATTGATATATCGTATCAATAGAATGCAATTAACCTGCAGAAGTACAGTTTGGTTCCATCTCTCAATTTCTACTTGCTTAGTAAGTTTTTTTGGGAAAGCTCATTAGTTCTTATTATGGTAATATACGTTTATGAATAAGCTGCTACCATATTCACGCGAAGAAACATGTGATGATAAAATCTGTAGACAACTACCAATAAATATTTAGAAAAACAAAGATATCATTTGGTCCTAATTAAATTTTGTTTGCACATGATTGTTCTTTAGCTTTGGTTTGGCATCTGCGTCTGCTATATTTATTTAACTATATTCTTTTTTTAATGACGTCTTTAAACGACTGTCTGTTTTGCCGTCTTTTCCTGTTCCTGTGTCGTGATTTGACTCGTTTTCCATTTTTAATACTGGGGCAAAAAATGAATTAAATTAACTAAATGCAATTTGTCAAGGTAACAAAGGGTCGATAAAAAGGTAACAAATACAAGCAAACAATATGACAATTAAAATAATCTGGAGACTGGAGGTTAGTATTAAAAAAAGTAAAAGGTTTAGTAATATAATTCAAAAATGTTATCTTTGTGGATGGGAACAAGAAACGCAAGGGCGTTATCACACGAGCAATTATCAGATTACCTCGTGTCCGCCGACTGGTTACCGCAGCGTTCGCATTGTGTTGTATATGATTTTGAATTTCAAGGTTAACCTAAAAAAATACCGTTTTGGTTTTTACCGCCCCAGGGGAATTCCCCTGTATTTATTACACAACATTTTGGTTTCTGTATAACAAAAGCTTATTTTTTAGGGTATTTCCCTAGGTAATTTTTTTATTTCTTTCAAGTGTTAAATCAGTTACTAATTCACTTACATTTCTCCAAATCTGATTCAAATTAGAGCTGCCGTTCAAGCGCTATGCCCAAAAAAGCTATTTTTTTATAAAAAAATATCATTTTGGATTTTAGCGTCCCAGGGGAATTCCCCTGGTTTTATCTCCCAAAATTTTGGTTTCTGCTCATCTAGAACATGTTGTCAAACAAATGGCAAAGCCTCATTGCGATTTCGTTTTTCCTTCTGGTAGATGTCGGGGCGACATGCCATGCCTGTCTAGCGTTTGACGAAAAAACGAAAAAAACGGACAAAAACAATATGTGTCCCAATTTTTCAAATGGGACCCATAACAATATGTGTCCCAATTTTTCAAATGGGACCCATGACTAACTAATCATGCTTCTTAATTGTCGCTTGCTTGCTAAGACGTTGCGCTGACTTTTGCATGAATGAACGATTTTAATTGCGTGATGAATCGCAACCGCGATTTTACGGTTTTAATATTGAATACTAACTATTCTTATTAAATTGATTCAAATCTTAAATATTCGAAAGTATATATTGTGCGGGCCTACCTAACAGTAACCTCGTATAAATGAGAATGCGTGTAGACTGTATAGACTGTATAGACTAGGGCTGAAACGATATATGGATAATCGCGTTACTATCGATACTACTCAGCGATGATACTAATAAACGCCTATCGCGATTATCGTTCCACAGATGTGTGCTATAAGTTATTACGTAATATAAAGTTCTACAATCAAAGTGTGAATTGTTGCTTATATTACGTTGACAATCAACGACGTGTAAACGTTTTTTGTGTAATTGAGGGTAACTAAACACACTTAACGAGCGAAAGATTTACCCACTACGCTTATCCGTGCCTGGCAAACTATTAATATTCTTTAAGTAGTTATTAAGCGTGGTTGGAACATCGGTTTGTAAGTTTCATGCAACAGTTAGAAATAAGGTTAATTTCATTTACAAGCCATATTTAAAGAAAAACTGTAATTTTATTGTAATCAAGTTTTAGTTCGTTAATGACGTTAAGTTTAGATGTTGGGAATTCACCATGTTTACCAACGATAATCGCAATTTTACTAACAATGATACCCGCGTTTATCGATACATTTTACAAGTATCGTTGCAGCCCTAGCGTAGAAGCGCACAGCGGGAAGTGAAAGCCTCCTAAATGTACCTTATGGCATAACTGAATGCGACGCGTACGTATTAATCACGTGATCAAAACAATCCAAGCGTGCACGGTCTGTTATCAACCTAGCCAAGGATAATAAGGTAGTTTAGGTTAGGAGTACTAATGTAAGACGTATAGCGATTGCATTTTTGTAGCCTATATATTAAGTGGATTTTTAACAAATCTGTTTTGAATTTTAAACGTAAAAAAGGTCGCAGACAATTTTAATATATTAAAAGAGGTCGCAAGCCTAAAACATGGGGAATCCCCGGAATAAACGAATGATGCTGTACGGTCGTATGGCTGAATGTTTAACGCGACCGATACACATAACAACGTTTTACAAAATGGTTTTGATGACGTGTCAGAACTCAGTTAAAAAAAAAGACCAATACTCTTGAATATTTAAGTATTCGCAAGAAATCCCACACTATTAAAATAAAGCTCTTTATACAAATAAAATAGCTAGAGCGTAACAAAATAAGTTATAAGCAGTAACATTATACATCAATCCTAATTTTTATTTATTTATGCTTGACTTTTTATCATTTCTTTATATATTACTATCTAAGTATTACATGACTACTATCTAAGTATTCCTGCTGTTGCGGGTGTAGCAACGTTCAGCCGGATCCTTATGATCTGACGGCTGTCGATAAGTGATCACTTTCTCTAATGCACCTGATCTCAGTTTGCAGCCAGTAAACCTCCCTCGGTTAACACACACCACTTTTATTTTTTTAACAGGTTTAGGTTTCAGGTGATTAAAAGTGTTTCGTTTGATCACTATAAAATAAACATTAACCGGTTATTGCAAAGGATTACATACACGAATTACACAATCAGTTCTACACAACATCTATACACCAAGGACAAGCGACTAATTACAACAAATAGTATACGTATTAATACATTGCACGACAATAAGGACAACGAGTTTATATACCACGCAGCGTGTAGTCAGGTCAGTCCGATACCATTATAAATGAAAAGAGTTTAAACGAGTTTCGCTGCCACATTATAATTTAATGATCACGCAGCGTGTGATCGGGTCGGTTCTATAACATAATAAATCGAAGAAGTTCAAACGAATTCGCTGCCACATTCTACACCTGCATTATTTCAGCGTTTGCGAACTGTGGGAATCGCACACGTATTTATACTTGCCTCGCTGTGTATTTTAACTATTAATTCGACATGCCATGTGTTCATATTTTGTGCATTGGAAGTTGCGATTAGTTTCCTGTTTTTGGCAGCTCAGTTCATAACTTAATAATGCAGTAAGTTTTACAATTACAGGATACTTCATTAGCGCAGTAATGAAAGTCTTCTTATTGACAGTAAATCGCGGAAGTCTGTCATTCTTTCTTGGTAATGTAAATGCAGAATGTATTGATATATCGTATCAATAGAATGCAATTAACCTGCAGAAGTACAGTTTGGTTCCATCTCTCAATTTCTACTTGCTTAGTAAGTTTTTTTTGGGAAAGCTCATTAGTTCTTATTATGGTAATATAAGTTTATGAATAAGCTGCTACCATATTCACGCGAAGAAACATGTGATGATTAAATCTGTAGACAACTACCATTAAATATTTAGAAAAACAAAGATATCATTTGGTCCTAATTAAATTTTGTTTGCACATAATTGTTCTTTAGCTTTGGTTTGGCATCTGCGTCTGCTATATCTATTTAACTATATTCTTTTTTTAATGACGTCTTTAAACGACTGTCTGTTTTGCCGTCTTTTCCTGTTCCTGTGTCGTGATTTGACTCGTTTTCCATTTTTAATACTGGGGCAAAAAATGAATTAAATTAACTAAATGCAATTTGTCAAGGTAACAAAGGGTCGATGAAAAGGTTACAAATACAAGCAAACAATATGACAATTAAAATAATCTGGAGACTGGAGGTTAGTATTAAAAAAATAAAAGGTTTAGTAATATTATTCAAAAATGTTATCTTTGTGGATGGGAACAAAAAACGCAAGGGCGTTATCACACGAGTAACTATCAGATTACCTCGTGTCCGCCGACTGGTTACCGCAGCTTTCGCATTGTGTTGTATATGATTTTGAATTTCAAGGTTAACCTAAAAAAATACCGTTTTGGTTTTTCACCTCCTAGGGGAATTTCCCTAATTGTATTACTCAAAATTTTGGTTTCTGCTCATCTAGACCATGTGATCTAACAAATGACAAAGTTTCATTGCGATTCCCTTATCCCTTCTGGTAGATGTCGGGGCCACAAGCCATGTCTGTCAAGCGTTTGACAAAAAAAAAACAAAAAAAAAACGGACAAAAACAATATGTGTCCCATTTTTTCAAATGGGACCCTGAAATATACCCGAAAATCCCGCAATTCAGACCTTTTGTTGTCTGGAACCATTAGTTTCTGCTTGCAGAAACATACGTTATACCCGATAATTAAGATATGACAAGGAAGTTAAGGTAGCAAGGAAATCCCATCTTTTCTGCATGCAGTAAAATATAGCGCAAACCCAACAGGGGTATTAAAATAGTGGTGGTTCAGACTTGGTAGTCACTCTCTAGCTGTGTTTATGATTGGTTAGGCATATTTTGTTTTGAGGGAATGCCCGGGGTAGGCCAAACTAAATAAATTTGATTTTATTTAGGTTTTTCTAATTCGTTTTGTACATCTCTAAATTTGTTTAAACTTTAGGATAAATATTTCTTTCTAATGCGGAGATATCGGCGATTAGGCCTACTCCAAAAATGCTAAAAAATGCCTTTTGTTACAACCAAACGTATAGTCAAGCTAAGTTTTCTGAAAGTTTTAACCTGATTGGATACCCCAATCATGCTAATAATCTGACGATATGACATGTCTGTCACCAGGGTGACGCAGAAAAAAAAACCGAAATACTCCTAACTTTAAACTCCCTTATCTTTGGCTACGTTAATAGTATACCCTATCCCTACGTGCCACATACACATTTGGCCATTTAACTTCACAATTTAGAGTGCAGAGTTTTAATCACGCGATTAATACGTCCGCTTTGTATTTAGTTACGCGGTACAAAGTCTTCGTTTTTCGCTGTTTGCTTCTACACACATTCTCATGTATACAAAATTACGGGTAAGAGTCAATTTTTGGACGAAGTCACTCAACAGTGGCATTTACGTAAAGTTTACAAATCAGATAAGATTTATGTTTTTTTTTGTTCAATAGTATAAAAACGTACAATTGACATAGTAGTTTGTGTTAAGTTTATGAGCTCTTTGTGGCCCCGATTAAGATTTATTGCGCGACATCCTGCGAGTTATTTAAGAAGCTCTGACCTATACAATACATATTTGCGCTACGGCGAAAATAAAAATGCCTATTTTCCACTTCTGCAGAATTTATCGTATATCACCAATAGCATCTTTACAAATTTCTGCTCACAAAGTAGACGTCACTTTACTTTGCAATAAACTTTAATTGGTGTTAACTAATATACTGCGCACATCACCAATATTTTATTATGGGTTCACTTCGGAATTCCGATGTATAGAAACTTTTCCTTTTTTCTCTTTATTTGCTTTTCTGCGTCGCGCTTATTACAGGCATGTCATGTAGCCAGATTATTGGCATTAAAGGTTTTTTTTAATTGGGGTAATACTTTTAGGAATGATATGTTTTAGATCAACAGTAGCAAATTTTGGATAAATAGCCCCAGTGAAATTCCCGAGAGACCCAAGAATATAAGAACGACTGATCGACGTTTTGCGAATGTTCGGCACCGGTCATTCTGTTACAGCTGTCATTTAGAAACTGGTTTATTAAATTTAAATTGTAATGTTGTAGGTAAAATAAAAATTAACTAATAAAGTGACATAACAAAAATTAACTAATAAAGTGACATACGGACACCGCAAGTTATCACGGGAATTCCTTAAAATATAAAACTTATTAATTACCATGTACATTATTTTCATGTATATAGTTCAGCTAAAACTTTAAAACCACTACAAATCGATAGTAAACTTCAAGAAGAACAAAAAATATTTGAATACCCCATACCCACGATAAATCATTCTCTTCTCTGGAAACCCCATTACTTAACCGCACGCAAACCATTGATTAGTCGGCTTTTACTACTTTTTATATTAGATATACCATAGGGAAAGTGATGGGGTATGAATGCAGGTCTACCGTTCATTTTATTCAGAAATATAGATATAAAGTTTGGATTAGTAACTCGGGAACTTAATAGTTACTGCTGGCAGTGACATTTGAATTGACATTCCCTTTTTATCCGGAAATATCTGTGATAACGGCAAAAATATTCAAAAATAAGGCCTCATTTTGAATATTTTTTTCCAATAGTTTTTTGGGGGTTTTTGTAAAATTTAGGGTCGTTGCAAAATAAGAGCATGTCAGTTAGAATTCTAAAAGTTCTAACGTGGTTGGATAACTCCTACATGTCAATGTCTGGCGACACGACGTGTTGGTCACAAAAATATTATTTAACTTAGTGCTGTCATAACAAAATTATGTAAACGGGCTAAGATAAATTAGGTAAGGTAAAACAGTTATTAGTACTAAAGCAGGGTTTCCTAACTAGGTGCACTTGTTGTGGCGCCATAATAAAAGTGATTTTGAATTATTTGCATTATGTTTAGTTTAAGAGTATATGATTTTGTTAGATTCTTGCATGTCTGTTATGTTTATAAAAGTTGGGTCGTTTCCTATAACACGGCTGTTCTATAACACGGCGAGAAGCGCATATCACGGATTGAGCAAATGCTTTTGGTGGTGCTAAAATCTTTACGAAAAATATCATATGTAATTTTCCACTTCACATTGCAGTTTCATGCAAGGTGCAAGCTTTACGACCGAATATTTTGTTTTAAAGATATATTTTAATAGAACCGTTCTGCGTTGCTAAAATAACGGTTACATTTGATATTTTGCTTCATGATTTTTGCACCAAATAAGCATCCACTAAATCCATCAACGTTTTGGTTTTTAACGTCTCAGGGGAATTCCCCTAAATTCATCACCCAAACTTTTGGTTTCTGCATATCTAGGCCATGTTCTCTTACAAATGTCAAATTTTCATTGCGATTTTATTACACTTTTTGGTAGATGTCGGGGCGACACGGCATGCTTGTCACAATCATGATTTCAGAACAAAATCCCATTTTTAGGTCATTTTTTTAGATAATTTTTTTATTTATTTTAAGTGTTAAATCAGTGACTAATACACTTACATTACAGAAAATCTTATTCAAATTGTAACAACCTGTTCAAGCGCTATGCCCCAATAAGTCCAATTTTTTAGAAAAAATGGCGTTTTGGTTTTTACCGCCCCAGGGGAATTCCCCTGTATTTATTACACAACATTTTGGTTTCTGTATAACAAAAGCTTATTTTTTAGGGTATTTTCCTAGGTAATTTTTTTATTTCTTTCAAGTGTTAAATCAGTTACTAATTCACTTACATTTCTCCAAATCTGATTCAAATTGGAGCTGCCGTTCAAGCGCTATGCCCAAAAAAGCTATTTTTTTAGAAAAAATTATCATTTTGGATTTTAGCGTCCCAGGGGAATTCCCCTGGTTTTATCTCCCAAAATTTTGGTTTCTGCTCATCTAGAACATGTTGTCAAACAAATGGCAAAGCCTCATTGCGATTTCATTTTTCCTTCTGGTAGATGTCGGGGCGACATGCCATGTCTGTCAAGCGTTTGACGAAAAAAAGAAAAAAAACGGACAAAAACAATATGTGTCCCAATTTTTCAAATGGGACCCATAACAATATGTGTCCCAATTTTTCAAATGGGACCCATGACTAACTAATCATGCTTCTTAATTGTCGCTTGCTTGCTAAGACGTTGCGCTGACTTTTGCATGAATGAACGATTTTAATTGCGTGATGAATCGCAACCGTGATTTTACGTTTTTAATATTGAATACTAACTATTCTTATTAAATTGATTCAAATCTTAAAGATTCGAAAGTATATATTGTGCGGGTCTACCTCCCAGTAACCTCGTATAAATGAGAATGCGTGTAGACTGTATAGACTAGGGCTGAAACGATATATGGATAATCGCGTTACTATCGATACTACTCAGCGATGATACTAATAAACGCCTATCGCGATTATCGTTCCACAGATGTGTGCTATAAGTTATTACGTAATATAAAGTTCTACAATCAAAGTGTGAATTGTTGCTTATATTACGTTGACAATCAACGACGTGTAAACGTTTTTTTTGTGTAATTGAGGGTAACTAAACACACTTAACGAGCGAAAGATTTACCCACTACGCTTATCCGTGTCTGGCAAACTATTAATATTCTTTAAATAGTTATTAAGCGTGGTTAGAACATCGGTTTGTAAGTTTTATGCAACAGTTAGAAATAAGGTTAATTTCATTTACAAGCTATATTTAAAGAAAAACTGTAATTTTATTGTAATCAAGTTTTAGTTCGTTAATGACGTTAAGTTTAGATGTTGGGAATTCACCATGTTTACCAACGATAATCGCAATTTTACTAGCAATGATACTCGCGTTTATCGATACATTTTACAAGTATCGTTGCAGCCTTAGCGTAGAAGCGCACAGCGGGAAGTGAAAGCCTCCTAAATGTACCTTATGGCATAACTGAATGCGACGCGTACGTATTAATCACGTGATCAAAACAATCCAAGCGTGCACGGTCTGTTATCAACCTAGCCAAGGATAATAAGGTAGTTTAGGTTAGGAGTACTAATGTAAGACGTATACCGATTGTATTTTTGTAGCCTATATATTAAGTGGCTTTTTAACAAATCTGTTTTAAATTTTAAACGTAAAAAAGGTCGCAGAACAATTTTAATACATTAAAAGAGGTCGCAAGCCTAAAACATTGGGAATCCCCGGAATAAACGAATGATGCTGTACGGTCGTATGGCTGAATGTTTAACGCGACCGATACACATAACAACGTTTTACAAAATGGTTTTGATGACGTGTCAGAACTCAGTTAAAAAAAAGACCAATACTCTTGAATATTTAAGTATTCGCAAGAAAGCCCACACTATTAAAATAAAGCTCTTTATACAAATAAAATAGCTAGAGCGTAACAAAATAAGTTATAAGCAGTAACATTATACATCAATCCTAATTTTTA
>CH002825.1:0-21069 GCA_000149265.1 Ciona savignyi | reverse complement strand
AAAAAACTGATAAAGTGAAATACGGACACCGCAAGTTACCACGGGAAAATCCATTAAATATAAAATTCATAAATTATCATAATACACTATTTCATGTATATAAATTAGCTAAAACTTTAAAACCTTTACAATTCTCTGAAAACCCACCATCACTTAACCGCACGCAAGCCATTGATTAGTCAGTCGGCTTTAACTCCTGACAATAACTGGAATAAAATGAACTAATAAGTTAAACTTGTCAAAAGTGATAGTTAAAATGCATTCGATATGCATTGACAAATTGCGCATAAACCACGCTAGGGATACTTCCACTAATCCCCAGAATATTAGCAAATAACATATACATCATTTTCTCGCATTTTAGGCCTTTTATTTTAGAAAAATTATTTAATTACAAATAATCCAATTTTCTTTGTTTCTATTGTCGTTTGTTAATATACCAACTTGAATACTTTATTTGTAAAAAAAAGATGTTAAGTTTGGATTGGTAACTCGGGAACCCATTAGTTTCTTCTTTCAGAAACAAACGTTATTCTCTTTATATTAGATATATAGGCCTCAAATTTACATTCTTTTCGATAGTTCTTTTTTTTGTGTAAAATTTAAGGTCGTTGCAAAAAAAGGCATGTCAGTTATAAATTTCAAAAGTTTTAACGTGGTTTGATAACTCCTATATGCCAATTTCTTTCGACATGACGTGCCTGTCACTAAAATATTATTTAATTGGTGCTTTCATAACAAAATCAGGTAAACGGGCAGGTTAATTGATTTTTTGTTGCTTTGTAATAATTCTTAAATAGAACAGGTATTAGTACTAGAGCAGGGTTTCCTAACTAAGCGTACTTGGTGTGGTACCATAATAAAGGTGATTTTGAATTATTTGCATTATATTTAGTTTAAGATTATATGATCTTAGATCCTTGCATGTCTGTTATATCACTAACATTGCTGAATATTTACAGTGTACGCTATATTTTTATGAAAGTTAGGCCGTTTACCACATTTAAGATATTTTTAAAACTGTCCCATTTAACATGGCGAAAAGCGGATATCATGGATTGAGTAGATGCTTTTGGTGGTGCTAAAATCTTTACGAAAAATATCAAATGTAATTTTCCACTTCACATTGCAGTTTCATGCAAGGTGCAAGCTTTACGATCGAATATTTTGTTTTAAAAATATATTTTAATAGAACCGTTCTGCGTTTCTAAAATAACGATTACATTTGATATTTTGCTTCAAGATTTTAGCACCAATACAGATCCGCTCAATGCACCATACATGTTTCGCGCAATGCTATAAAGCGTGCTAAACCAAAAGAAAGTTGGGGAAAGTAATAATATTATCGTAATTCGACAAGTAAAAAAATCACAGTGGAAATATTTCGCAGGTCGTAACGCGTTAAATTAAACATACACCAGTTTGCATTAATTCGCTCATCGTCATCTTAAGTGCTTAAAACATTCGATGTTTCTTCAAAAATCACAATTCCCTGATTAAACCAACAGAACCCTTTAATTGTGTAATAATTTATAGGATGTTATCTCCTTTTCTTGGTTTTTTATTTTTGCTTTATTTGTATCAACAAGATTAATTTTTCACACAATTGGATATCAAGTTTGGAGTGGTAGATAGAACCCATTACTTTTTGGTTGCAGAACCGAGCTGTATACTTTTTGAATAAAATACATGTTATTAGGTATATTTAACCATCAGGGAACCTGATCGTTTCTGCACAGAAAGATGTAGGGCATGAGCCAATTTTTTTTTATTAATGATGGTTAGCACGTGATTCATACACTATAGTTTACAACGTGTGTGTTTACAGGTGCTTAGACACGATTATAATCAAACATGGAAATAAAAACGTAAATAAAACAACATATTTGATTGTGTTGACATTCTAAGAAGTGGTTACGAAATCAACATATTTCAATAAATTGACAAGTAAGGAACTATTAATGAAATCAACGTTTTTGAACGTGTTAGGCAGAAAACTGGTTACGCACACAGCATATTTAATTGTTTTGAATGGTTAAACTTTGGTTTACTGGTGGAATGACAGAATAAATTGATATCATTTGTTGTTTTTTAACTGTGATTTTTCTTTAAAATAATAATGTCGAAATCTTGCTCTTCCGTTTTTACTAATTTTAATAAACTTTTAACAAAAAATCCTGGTTCAAAGACGAATTTGCATATGTCCAACGAAGCCTCCTTTAATAATGTTACAACTGATTCTTGAAAACGTGACATTTTAGCATTACTTTTGAAGGTGTTGAAGCAAGTTTTATTGCCTCCTAGTAATGTATAAACAACCCACAAAGATGTCTTCATGGCTCTTTTGACGGCTTTCCTTCGTTTGGTGTAAACTTTTCTTTCAAATTCCTTGTTCACTCTTAAGGATCCAACAGAATTAGTTACAAACAAAGGTATAGCGTGTTCCAACAAAATATAAAATAGAACCAACTGTGCCCAGATTTGATGGTTTTCCGTTGATGGACTGATTGTATCGCGTTGTCCAATCTCATAAATCAAATTGAATGAGTCGTCGCAAATGCAAATATTATCTTTCAAGAGTCCAGACCTTTTTACCACGAACATGTGCAGAATACGTTTTAATTTATAAAAGTTCATGGGGTTATTACCAAACGGTTTATAAATTCCCAACGGAAAACACCAACCCTCTTCTGCCTGGCTATAGCCAGAACTTTCGGATCGAACAACTATCCCAGAGGATTCATCCACTACCGATGAATACTTTCTAAGACATGATGTACCCTTTTGAGAAAATCCGTTTCTTCGAAGCAGGTTTTTCCTTAATGAAGAACTTGAACTACCTTGATGTTGATAAACAATTGCGTGACTTGTGTTGTTAAAATAAGTAAACTCTGAAAGACACCAAAGCTTCAAGAACTGACTTAATTTCTGATCGTTGATTTTAAACATATTTTGTTTTCTTTTCTTGAAGATTTTCACGAAGCCTAATATTGGATTGGGTGTAAGGTAATACATCTATAATACTAATATTGGATTCGGTGTAAGGCTCTTATATAGACCGTAAATGACGTATAGGAAAACAGGTGTAGCGAGCTAAATGACATTATTCAAAGCAGCTTGTAATTATTATTTGATTGAAGTGTTTGGAAAACGACGACATGACTTAATCCAGACGTAACAAATCGATTTACATAGTCAAACCTACCCGCATTTTACAGTTGATGATTTCGAATTTAAAAAGTTTTAAAACTCCTAACCAACACGACCCTTTAAGATGGTATAATGTTACTGAAATGTTACATTTGTGAATCTACATTTGGATAAATATTATAGTCGGAATATCAAATCTTGATCGAACACAGTAATTTTCGGTTGGGCAGCTAAGCTTTTCCCATGGCGCTTTATAAGATGGTTTAATTCATCTAGTTTATTTTTATAAAAGATTAGTCTGTTATTTTTTACAAATAAAATTAAGTTTAAAACTACCCATGAAACAATTTGTTATTATTTGTGAGATCATACTGAGGACGTGTTAATATTCTGGTTGCGTATGACGTTAGCATGTGTGCCTTGTTTGTTGGATCACACAGCAAAGGCTTGGCACACGTCATTATAAAATATTTTGAGAATTCTCTGGTATTACGACGTCTGGTATACCTGTACAATTAGGCAGGCAGTGCTGTGGCTATTAATAAACAGGTTTGGCATTTTTATTTTTAATATTTTATTGAATAATATTTATTTATATTTTATATTTAATAAGCTAAAAATTATTAAAAAACTTCAAAATCAGAAAACTTCCGTGTATAAATCTATTCTCGTTTAAGGTATTTTTACTTAGCAGAATCTTCATTCTAAATTAAATGGGATCTCAGAATATTGTTAAATAACTATTTGTACAAATCAGTGTCTTACCTATAACACCAGACTACGGGGTTGGTAGATACCATTATTTTCTACTTGTAGTTTTTTTAAGGCGCTGAACGAAAGAGTAAGCTTATATTTTATTTAATTTTCAATTATCTCCGCATTTGCCTTCAAAACGAATATCAACATGTCAACCACCTTATTTTTAAAACCCCTGTTGAGTGCCCGCTTTATTTTTTGCATTTGACACGAACGGGTTACCTGATTACCAAATCACTCTTGGTATATCTAATTCAAAATATATACTGTTTGTTTCATTAAGCTCGCAGTAATGTAAACCCGTTTTTTTTATACAAACGTGAATACTTTATTCAGAAAATATGAATATCAAGTTTTGATAGGTAATTCGGGTTCTATTAGTTTCTTTTTGCTGAAACAAACCCCATGACATCTATATAAGATATACCATGATAAATTAGTGAACTAGGCCACCCGTTCGTTTTATTTAGAAAATAAAGATATTAATTCGGATTGGTAACTTGGATTGTTAGCCTAAGTTTCGATCTAAAGATAAGCTTGCCACTAAGTCCAATTTTATATGTATTATAAAACCACCCACTGTTAGAGAACTATGGTAATAATAAAACATTTCAGACCAGAAAACCTTTATTCGAATGAATTATATCTAAATGAAAACCGACTGGGTGGTAACATTGATCAAGTTGTCATCATCGGTTGGCAGTTGCTAACGTCATGCTTCATGCGTACATGGGGATTAGCCAGGCATTGGTCACACAGTTTTTACGCAAAATGTATGTTCTTATTTAAAACATGGGCTCTACGAACTACGTCATTCCAATTAATACGTTTACGTCATTGAGCTTACATAACCACCTGATGGTAGTCAGCTTTTTACTTGATGTATTTTAAAAAAATCTCTTCTTTATAATTTGATTGCCGAAGGTTACCGCACTGGAAGTGCTTGCAAATTGTATCCAATCGTTTTATACCGCTGTGGTGTTGCGTGGTGGATGCGAATAAAAGTACACATATTTCTCTATATACAAAGTGCATCCTGTTTGACCGATCCCTATGTTTTGCCTTTGTAAAAATCACCAATAGAGGTAAAAAACCTTTAGCTACGATCAACACTTATTCAGTTCGTGAAGCTCTGGTGCCTTTCTGACCTTTAGTTATTACAACTATATATGCACACCTACGAAATGGATTATCAACATTAAAGTAGTTTAAATTTTCCATTAGAAAAAAATTGCTTCGAAGAAACGTTTTTTTTTATAAAGGGTAAGTTATGTCTTAAGAAAGTATTTAGGTAAATCGCGGGTTGATGAATCATTCGTGTTACTTGTTCTCTCTAAGTGTACTGACTGTAGTCCCGAAAAAAAGGATGGCGTTTTAATTTGGAAATTTCCGAAAAGCTTTACAATTACCTCATGAGCTTTTACACCACAAAACGTCTTCTACACAAGTATTTAAACGAAAGCTAGGTTCCGAAAAAAATATATCTTTACATGTTTGACTACTTGTTCAATTTGCTTTATTAGGAAGGACAACACGATGTAATTAGCGCATGAACGGTAAACCATTAAATCCGGACACAATTGGTTCTATATTCTATTGTAACATTGATTATGTTGGTTCACATGTGTTTACTGCAGTAAACCGGGGATTTGAGAGAAATGTTTACGCCAAGCTTATGAAATGTTGTTTAAACAGAAGACATCGTTGTGAATCGTTTATACATTACCTGTAGGTCGTAAAACTTGCTATGTACCTTTAAAACTAAAGCTAAAGTTTTCAAGAATTAGTTGTTACTCTATTAAAGAAAGCGTTGTTGGATATATGCAAATTTGTTTTGAAGACTTTTGAAACATCAACATTTTTATATTCTCGATGTGAAAGGGTTTAATACCGTTTTTCGTATTGTTTTTAATGTTAAAATTTTAATTACATTACTATGCATCCAATCCACGTATAGTTGGCCAAACCATATTCTATTAAAGACCCGTTATCGTAATAGACCCTTCTTATATGCCTGCGTGCACAACGTCTTTATGGCTCTTTTAACCACAATTAATGATAATTGTAATAAAGTTACGAGCATCTATAAGAAAGGAAAGTAAAGCAAAAACATTAAAAACCAAGCCAGAAATTGAGTCAAATACCTTATACCCAAATTGAAGTCAAGTCATTTAAAATGTCAACAGATAGGCTACATTGCCTATTCTTTTTTGGATTATCACTTAGGAGGATATTTATGTTTTATCCTCGTGGGAACCACAAGGGGCGCTATTGCACGGGCAATCGTAAGATTACATTGCGTCCACCGTCTGGTTACCGGAACTATTGCAGTGTTTATTGTGTATGATTAAACGTCTCTTTAATTTGGTTAACCCTATTAATCCGCTGGTTTCAGGCAATGTCCATAAAGTGCCTTGCCCTCGGACGCAACTGAATAGCTAGCGACCAGTTTCGAACCTGCACCTTTTCGGCTGAAAGGCGTCGCACTAACCCACCAGTCTAACCTATTGGACAAATTCACCACTGTTTATGTAAGCAATGAACTAGTTCCTTGTCTCCCATTCTATTTCAGCATTTTGAATGGGATGTAATAATTTGATAATAATCAAAACGTATTGGGTTAGGGTCGTTTGCTTGCTGTTCGATCACAAGAGTCTTGATACCAGCGAACAATGGTGTCTATGATGAAACAATAAACCACGATTGGCGTGGTATTGTTAAGTGAACTCCTGTCCACTGTAAAATGAGATGATAGCGAAGAACTGAATCAGAAAAGCGCGATGTATAGAATAATAACAAGATTTATATATATTATAGCAGAACAAAGCAGTATGTGTGTTGATAGGGAATACTGCTTTGTACTGATCATAATATTCTTTTGTATACTCGTGACAAATTTATTGGAATGAAGAAAGTTGGCTATGGGTACTGTTTAAAAGTAATATGTTTACTGGGGTTAAAAAGTACTTTATAGTTATTTAAAGAGTAATATGACATTTATAACGAAAATCATGTATTCGGGCTTTTGGTTTTAATAAGCAGCTTTTAAATCCTAAATATCTCATTGGCGGCGTAAACGTTACGGTTAGGCGTTTTAAATCAGGTGTATAAATGCAAACAATATTAATAATCATTATTCTACACATCTTGTAGTTTTTGTTACGATAAAGACAGTTCGATTAGCCGTACTGTTGTGAATATTTAGCAGCGACGTAATGCCTCCGCCGAGTGAGGCTTCAACCACAAGCCCCACCCCGAGCGCAAGTTCAAGAATCACTCAAAAATGGCCGGAAAGTATGGCCTCAATTAAGGAGTCGGATTCCGAAGTCGAAGATTTCCGAAATAAACCGAGGAATCCCGAAGTGATGAAAATTAGACCCTGGGTTCGTGATGACGACGAAGATGATGATGACCTTCTTGTGACGTCAGGCGATTTAGATGACAACAAATCAGGTATACGATACTCTAGACTAGTGCTCCGCAACCTTTTCCTGGAGCCACATCATTAATTTAACGGCACATTGCAATTAAAATTGTACCATTAGAGTCCTTCTGACAAGCTATATTCAATTGATATTATATTACCGAAGCGTCTGACAATCGTAATAACAAAATTTGCAAAAATTAAAATGATTTTTATTTGGTTAAAACTGTGTTAAAAAAAGTATTATTATTTGCAATGACACAGTGTTTACGGAACTGTTCTCAGTTCGGTGGGCATCTGATCTTTAAGAGTGAATATATCTAAGCCGTAAGAGGTTAGATCGATAGCCAGCCACTGCAAGACGACCTGGGTCTTGAAAAGTCACTTTATTAACATTGCACCATATTAATTCATACACAATTTCCGCAAAGCGACATTTATCCGGATATAATTATCCTCACACACAACCAATACTCAAAAAGAAAACCAACTTTTTACCATGTAGTGTTAAGTGTAATAACTATTGTAGTTTTCATTGCATTCTTCCTTTTTTTATTACATATCAGTGCTGACGTTCCTAAGTATAAAAGGGGCGAAAATGCTAAAAATAACACAAAATCTTTTCCAGGTAAGGTTGGGTTGTTTGATGTTGTAAAACGAGAGTTTAGGTGCAAAACAGCTGTCATTACAAACCGAGCAGCATACGAAGATCCTAACGTCTTTGCTGGCAGAAAACCCAAAGTCAATTTCATACAGGTTTTATTTTTTTATTCGTTTTGACGTTTTCTATATTCTTATCTCTTTAATTTTCTCTTTAAAGAAACAAGAAATAAACCTTATAACAGCTATGCAAATTGTTAGCGTTGAAGCGAAATCAAACCACATGATATAAAAACACACATCTTTTATTCTAATTCAAAAAAAGCTTAAACGATTTAGTCACTCAAGATTTGTTACAGTGTAAGGTCGTTTGGCCGAGTAATTAGCGTGACCGATGCATGCACCAATTCCTTTACAAAAACGGTCTTGTTGACGGGACCGGTATTTAGAAAACGTTCCCGTTGAAAAAAACAGTATAAAACACCATTTCAAATTATGTGTAATAAAATACTCCCAGGATATGAAAGCAAAAGTCAGTGTCGCAATGGAACTAAAGAACAAAGGAGTTGAATGCGTCCAAGCAAAGAACTACAGGGAAGCCACTAAATTTTTCCACCAAGCAATGTTATACATTAAAGGTAGAATACACCGTGTTTCACCTAAACTTACAAGTTAACTTCGTATGCGCGCCATTAACTTCGTATGCTCCCAATCCGATTCGTATGCGCGCCATTATCTTTTAATGCTCGCCATCAACTTCATTATGCGCGCCATCCGCCTTATGTATGCGCCATCCGCTTTTCGCCCCATCAACTTAGCTTGAGGAATTGTGTACAAGTTGTCATCATAACAACCAAGAAGTTTGATATTATCCCGGTTGCACTGTGACTACGTGAATAAATTGTCGATCTTTTTTTACTTATGGCCTTTAATAAAGGAAATAAAAACCTATAAAATAGCTACAACATAGTGCGGTGTAGTTAGTAGATTGGTTGTTGTAGTCATAGTTTGGAATCTTTCAGTTAGATTGCCGGCGTTTCATTGAAGTTTTTTATTCAAAACCCACCGCTGGCTTAGTCCGTTCCGTTCATAGACAAATAAGCCAATTAAACCTAGTAAATTAATGGGTTCTACTAACACTTAAAAAACGCCTCAATCATTTACAACACAGTACAATAGCTTCGGTAATCCGACAGTGTCGCGAAGTACTTCGGGGATTAACCGTGTGGAGGCTCCCTTAAGTGTTCGCGAGGTGATATAACCTTTAACCTTGTAATAACACCCTTTGCGTTTAGCGATGTACTTGGATAAAGTATTGAACATCCTATCTCAAGACCACTGTTCGCACGTATCTTTTTACCCACAAACCGATATCATTACAGGATTAGATCCAGATGAAGGCGTTATCTGGAGTCCCGAGTTTGAATCAATGGACAAAGATAAGATGCCTCTCCGAGTGATGCCGACTGAGCTAAAGGAAATTAAGGAAGTGGTCGAGATTGACTGCTTTCTTAACCTTGCAGGTGATTTTAAGATAATAAACTCATTTTTACACAGTTTTGAATTATCTCGTCGACAGGGGGATTTAAGTATATAGGCAACGATTAGTATACCTTGTCTTGTGATTAAATTAGCATCGATTTATAAATATTATTTCATTCTAATGCGACCTATTTATGAAAATCATTCCATTTAAAAACTCAGTGACATGCTAATTACCGGTTCAAAACTTTTGACCGGGTTAAAAATACTTGAACTTCTCAAAACCCGTTTTTTGTGATTGTCAAATCGGATACTCCTGAGAAGTTTGTACCTTGTGTAATATTCGTAGAATATGCGCCTTGTGTTGTACAAAACATATAAAGAATACCCGTTTGATGTGCAGTCTCAGGCATCGTAACATGCCTTAAAATATAGATTTGTATACCTTTTTTTAATGAATAATATAACTTTTTTCTGCCGACAGTTTGGTTAGTATTTTAAACAAAATTAAAAATACAGTAAGAAAATGTTTTTTCCAAATTGACTTGCGTTGGATTGAAGTTAATTAGCTCTTCGCCTAATCCTTATTTGTCAATGGATGGTTGTTAAAGGCCCTTACCTTAAGCCAATGGTTTTCCAACCACAAAAGATCAATTACAATGTAAACATTAGACTTGTGGAACTTACCGAAATCGAAAACAAACCCTTACGACTCTGAGCAAGTAATATTATCTTGCACGACCTTTATTTCTATCAGTCACCTTTTAGTTTAATACACAACTTCGCTGTTTTTACGGACAGATGATTCATAAATATGCAGCCTGTGTAGTTAAAAATGATTCCTTATGACAACAATGATCCGGTGCATCTGATATGTTTTGTGGTTGTGTATGGTTTCATTATCTTTATAGTGTAAATATCAAATTACAAACGCCTGACTAGAATACTAGATAATATGATTTAAAGTTTCAACAGCTGTATTTAGTGTTGACAATGGCGTGCTGTGGAAACAGTCACGGACGCCCACAGTCGAACGCAGCTGATGTTGTCCCTGTAAAACAATAAATAGTACAGACCAAAGCCTCTACAACCTGACGATGTTTTGTTGAGATAGATACCATTGTAACAAATAGTATGGCTCTACACACTACGTGTTGCCGAATGGTTAACGCGACCGATATACACATACTAAATTATTTAAAAAATACGTTCGTGCCTTTTATAGATTTAAACCCGGGTCCGGTAAAAAGAACGCAATCCACACCTGTTTCTTTGTATAAGCTGCCCTTGTTTACCGTTGGGATTGTAGTGTTCAACACACAATATTTGTTACGTTCTTTATTAAGTGTGTCGAGATAAAAAGAGACCGACGAGAGAGATGCCGGCATTACATAGAAATCTTAAATAAATATTAATACAGGGATCAGAAAAGTTAGAACTATTCTGCTTTATCCATGTATGGGGATAAGACATGAATATAAATGAACGCTATATATTTCGTAGCTTTAAAACATTTCTTTTCACAGTATGTCTGATGCACAAGGAGCGTGTACCGTACCGGCGAATCAAGGACTACTGCTTGCGTGTACTGGATATAAGAGATGACAACGTAAAAGCGCTGATGCGCGCAGGAATGGCTTGTTACTACCTTCGCGAATATGAGCTTTCCAGATTCTATCTTCAAAGCGCTAAGGAATATTCCCACGAACCAATTGGTAAGTGTGTGTATGGTATTTGCATCTTGAATGCGAGAACACGTACTGAAGGGATAGGATAATAATGTTTTTATACCCGTATTTGGGAGAGTGCAAACAGCGTTAATACGGGAAACCATTAGATCACCTCGCGCCGACCGTCGGCTCATCAACGAGCTATTTATGTGTGTTGTATATAATTAAGAAGAATGTATCTTAGTCCAATCCAACCTATATTGGCTGAACAATATACCTGATCGAAGTTTTTTTCAGATTTAAACATAAAGAAGTATCTTCATATGGTAGACAGAGAACTTGCGAAATCGAGAAAGAAGAAATAAACATTCGTCAGCATTATTCGACTTGAAAGAACCCTCGGATAACTAATACCCCGTCCGTATAAACTTGGAGATGACTGCAGCCATATTTTTTATGAAATTGCTCATCGTTTCGACTGTTTTAAACCTATGTTATTGGCTTGTCCGTTGCAACTGTAGGAAAAGCAAGTGCACGGACGGATATTGCAAGATAATTGATGTTCCAAAACTCAGGTGATAATCTGTTCACGTTATAAAGAGAATAAAAAAACACTCTGGTACCGGTGCGGTACTGCCAGTACTAATTGAAAAAATAGGGTTTTTACCCTTAATCATAATTATACCGTTGCAATTCCACATTCTCTTTAAACTAGAATCACAGATACACACTCTGACTTCGGAAAACCGAACTGTTTAAATATGCACTGTCTTTTATAATGTCAATATTAAAAATACTTAATCAAAGGATAAAATGGTTTAAACTAAATATTCTTTACCAGTGCCGAATTAAGGCCCAGTTGGACAAAAGAACATTTTAATATGTGGCCTAAAACTGTAGATATCTTGGGTTTACGGATAAAATAAAGAAAGTTTTAAAAAACAACATTTTATTTGTGGGGTTGGCTGTCCCTGAGTGTCTTTGTGGTAACATTTTCACGTGTTACAAACAATGCCCAACTATAAGTGATGCGAGTTTATGTTTTCTATGTCGTTTTTAGATGTGGCGCAGCGCGCTTACAGTTACAAAAATTACAGGCGTGGGCTTGACGAGGCGTAATTGTTTTCTAGCGCAAATAAAACAAACAAAAAATAAACTTAAACAGGCCGTAGTAAATTAAAAGGCGCCTGGCTTAATGGTAACCTTTACATTTGGGACTCATTGACGGTATATGCAGATATCTGCTTTAATCAAATCCATGTATGATAAAAATGGCATGTCGGACCATGAGTTATCTTCTAGGACAAAAAGTGCGAGATTACTTCATTTCCACATACAGGATACCGGGCAATTCCAGCGCGGTGAATAGTACTCAGGCTTATCCAATTTATTAAAACAGTGGGTTCTTACTCTATTAAATACTTTGTGCCAAGAATAGATAGCTTATAGAGCTGCTCCTACCAGTTTCGATCCCATCAACTTTTGGCTAAGGGTTAATGAAAGAGGCCTTGCCGATAGTCGACTAAACACATGCGCTTCATTCATCAACGCGAAGCAATTCAACGATTCCCCCTACGTTTTATCTATTAACTGGAAAGGGCTTCACTCGGTAAAACACACTATATCCCACGAGCGTGACGAAGTATTTTTTGTCACTTACATGGGCGGCATGGAGTATTTTATCATTAACTTAAGCGGAAAATGGTATATCATGAGCGGGACGGATTATATAATCATATAACTGGCCCCGTTCACGATATACCCCTACCCCGTCCAGCTCATGTCAGTGACGAAAATACCCCTCTCCCTCTTTTCCAATGTCCAGCAGAATAGTGTGTTGTCCTGCAGATTAGCAAAGCCCATGAATTCATACTTACGTAGCCAATGATAAATTAATAACAAAATTAAAAGAAGTTTTGATAAACAACTACATCATTTTCATTTTCTTTGTAAACCCCGCATATTTCGACAACGATAGCGCCCTCCTGCGTTTTATATATACGGAAATAAACCGAAGTATTCTTCGTATCCTTTTCCTACAAACTTCCAACACAAACAAATAGGTGTACTGTTTCCACATGTACATTATCTCTAAAGCTTACTACAGTCCTGTTATTTCTCGTGGTTGCTATAACACGTCGCCAACCGTTTGTGGCGTTAATGACGCTTTTTATAAGCTATATATATGTCCGCATGACGTGACTAGAGAGCAAAGCCGCAGGCATTTGACGGTTGATTATGTAAAAGCTTACATAACGAATTACATAACGCCCAGGTTTGCGAACTATTCGTCGTTTCATCAAAGCCGGTTTATTATTTTTCTACAGGGAGATTTTTTTTAATAGGCTCAGTCATTTAAGCTGTTTCTGCGTAATGTCGTATTGGCAGGTTGTCCTTTTTTTTAGACCGCACAAAAATGATTCGGGTTAGAGTTAGGACTGTGGTCTTTATTTAATAAACACATTCCTATAGGTTTGATAAAACAAATTAGCGGAAGAGTTGTATTACAATGGCGTATTGTGATAAAAAAGGTCGCCGCTAGCTTGTCCAGCCATCTATTAACAAGAGATCAAAACAACTTCCGCCGGTCACGGAGGTGGACCAAGCGGAGCCAAAACATGAACAGAAGAGGTAGGATTTCCAAATAATACTTTAAAAAAACAAAATCACCAATTTTAACAAACATACCAGGCGTGTAGGATTGTTACTAGTTTATATTGAGAGCGTGTTAAACCGTCTATCGTAGGATTACCGGTTCAAAACCCATCGCTAGCCAACGGATTGTTAACCGCTCCGTTCTTGATTGAATACATTTGAAAGTTTGTTTGATCAAAATTAAACACCGTCTAGACGACAGTGTTCTTTATTAACAGAACGTAATTATATAACACACTTCTATATATTTAGTAGCTTGACGGTAGGAGAAAGAAAATATTTTTCAAGTGCCCGTATAAGACCGCGGATTTTTCCAATTCTCTATGGGGTGAACCAGGAATATATTATTTAACATATTGGTCTTTTGTGCAAAAGCACTTAACATTTACTGGAATGCCCGGACATGTAGGTATTATTTGTGTGATTGAGTAAACACACGTCATTACACGGACAGTGCACTTCGCGACCAATGGTACATGAATTTACCAATATCCATAGAAAATGTCATATTGCAGCACACTGTAGTAGCTTCGGTATACGGCAATGTACAAAAAAATAATCGGACGATCACTTTTAACGTCGCGTTGTCCCGACCACAGAAATCAAAGTGAGAATCTTATCCGGGTTTCGAGCGCCACCTTCCGTATAGCATTAACGAGCGTCCACGATTGACGCGCGAAATTTATCGTTTGAACCGTAGCCTCGAATCTGCAGTTTACGTGTCATAATTAGCAATTGTGCCGCCAAAACTAATATTATGGATTTGCATTGTTTTACTTACCACCGACATTCGATTATTACGGCGGTCTTTACTCTTCTTTTTTCCGACTAGTATGTTTTCGGCCGCCATTAAAGAATGTATCGGTTTGGAAGTTCCAACTTTTTTGATGGGTAAATACAAAGAATACCCCAAGACCCACAAAATGGCCGGTCACTAGCGCGCTTTTAGTACCAGGATATTCGCTTTCTGTTCTTGTGTTGAGTACATAAAAGGGGACTTGAAGCCGACAGTGTTTTAAAATCGATCATGCAATTTCTGAAGGTAATTATCTGCTTCCATTTTCCCTTTACCACACCCAAACAAACTGCCAAAGTTGGTCAAAAAATGGGTAGCAACTTGGTCAAAAACACACACTTTTCTTCGTTTTTAAAGTCTATTTTAAAAGAAAAACATGTGCTGTTTTTTTCTAGTTCTTCCAGACCCTTGTTGGAAGTAACAGTTGTTCACGTTTTCACTTGGTGTTTCAATTACAGTTCGTCCAAATTCGCTCACAAAATTTGTATCTGAAAATTATAAGGTTTACTGTCAATTTTAAACACAAACCACCAAAAATCAAAAAATCAAATAGTTCCTTAACAATTTGTTTAAATTTACACCTTCATTATGTATAAAAACCCAATAATCCATTAAATATTCCCCTTTTGCTAAGTAGGCGTTTTTCTTTAGCATTGAAATTAGATTTTGCCTGTCGAACTTGATTAAAATTTGAAAACAAATTCTTATTTATTTAATTATATTAAGAAAAACATGGTAGTTATAGCCATAAGAATATATTCTATGGATTTAAGACCCAAAAAACTCATATTTGGCAATTTGGCATTAAATACACACTAGTCAATATATGTGCGTGAAATTAAGTAATCCATTATGCTCAATAGCAACATGCTCAATAGCAATCCTGATATTATATATTAAAAAAAATGTATTTTAATTTGTTTACAAACTAAGTCCGAAATGAATTAGCTTCTTTCAGATGCGGTTGTCGGTGTTTACTTTGTTTGTTTTATGATATTTTAGCACCCAACACACTTCTTATCGCTCTATGCATTTAAACTCTGTCTATATTGTGCATAAATTTAAATATCAACTATTTTCCATCATATCCAGTATATCCCTCTTCAGATAGCTTATGAGTAAATAATCAGCAAATTATGGAAATCACTGTGTTGTGGGTATGTCTTGTTATTATGGGTCCCATTTGGAAAAATGGGACACATATTGTTTTTGTCTGTTTTTTTATTAAACGCTCGACAGGCATGACATGTCGCCTTGACATATGTGCGTGTGTTAGCAACTCTTACCACTTACCCTAAAAAATAAGATTTTGTTTTTAAATCATGATTGTGACAGACATGACAGGTCGCCCCCACATCTACCAAAACTGTCATGTGAATCGTAACGAAACTTTCTCACTGTTTAGACAACTTGGTCTATTATGCAGAAACCAAAATTTAGGGTGATAAAACAGGGGAATTTTCCTGAATGTTAAAATCTAAAACGTTTTTAATTTAGCTTTATAGCGCTTGAATGGCTGCTTCAGTTTTGTTCAGATTTGGTGAAATGTTATTGTGTTATCCACTGTTTTACCAATAAACAGAAAGAAAAAAACACTTATTCCCTTAAAAACGAAGATATGATCCTGGATAATGATTGTGTCAGGCATGATATGCCGCTGCGACATCTACCAAAGGGGGTATTAAAATCGCAATTAAACTTTGTCATTTGTAAGACTACATGGTCTAAATATGCAAAAACCCAAATTTTGGGTGATAAATTTAGGGGAATTCCCCAGGGATGTTAAAAACAAAAACAGTATTATTTTTGCTCGGGTAACATCCTAAAAATTGCGATTTGTTCCTAAATCATGATTATGACAGGAATACCATATCCCCCCGATATCTATAAAAAAGAGATCGAATCGACCACTTGACAGGTTAACTCCAATTTTCATCAGATTTGGCAGTGTTAAAGCTTTAGGCACTATTGTACCACATATAATACATTTCAAATTTACCCAGAAATACCATAAAAATTCAAATGTGTCTTAGTATGATATGAAAGACTTGCCATTTTGTCCCGACATCTCCAAGAAGCATTCAAAATCTGATGCAACTTTACGAATTGTCATATAACATCACCAAGATATTCTTTTTTTAACTGCATTTAAAAAATAAGTTTGGTTTGGTAACTATGGGACCTATACGTTTATGCTTAAGGAAACAAAACTATAGCAGTCCGGCTGGAACTTTTCGGAATGTTAGATAAAATGGACCTGACGTGCGGTGCACATATCTGAAAATAACATATATTGTGTAAAAAACATGGATAACAAGATTGGTTTGTTACCTTAGCATTTCTGCTTACAGAAATAAACTACATTCTCGGTATATAAAATACACTATATTTAACAGCCATGTCGTTTTTTTCTTTATTTGTAATGTGTCTATCCACTGACGTGTTTTAACTACTGTAGTTTTGCCGTTTTATCCTGTGTCCTAAATTTAAAATTATTGTTTTATTCTTCTTTATTGTAACGAAGGAGCGAAAAAATAAACTAAACTAAACTAAACTATATGTGGTTAGGGACCCTGCTTAGATAAACATATATATACAAAATGTGTTTTACAAATAATGGTGGGTAATTGACACTATCTAGCTTAAAACTTTTAACGTACAAGGGGAATTTCAATGGATTTATCACCCAAAATTTTTGGTTTCTGCCATGCCTGTCAAGCAATTGACGAAAAAACGAATAAAAAAAAGAATGTGTGCCATTTTCCCCAATGGGACTAAAACTGTTAGTGCACCGCATTTTTAAAAACACCATATTACCAGTGTTGCAGTGTATATTTCATATTTCAGTAAGTCCTTATATAAAAATGCTGCTAATAAGACATGCAATTGGTTAAACCAGAGGTCGGCAACCTGCTTCTCAGGAGATTATTGGGCTTTGTAATTCGTTATGATGAGGCTCTTATTAATTCATTTTATTGGTACAGTAGCGAGCGCTTAATAAGTTTAAAACCCATGCATAAGTAAAACAAACAAAAAACACTTGCGTCTTTATCTTAGTGTTGTTTGCCTTTTATTGTGAAAAATTTTTAGTTTTGCGGCTCCCAATTTTTATTTTGTTGAATCGGTTTAAATAGCTCTTTAAGTGCAAAAAGGTTGCCACCACTGGGTTTAAAAACTATTCCATTTAAAACTGGCCATTTAGATTAAAACAAGGATACATCAGTTTTTTCCTTATAGTTCGCACCTAGCTCGTGGGTGATGTGACATGTGGATATGATAGAAAGTGGTGGCTAGGGATTGTACAGAGAATAAAAATGAAAATATGTAATTTTATGCACCCCCTTTGGATAGAGTACAGAGTTTAAATGGCTAGAATCTAGAAAATATGTATAAACAAAGTAAACACCGACAAGCGACAACCTTGTCAGAAATAAGTTAACTCACTTTCATAGGCGTTAGGAAATACAAAAAAACGTGCACATGTCGGTGCTTTTTAGCTATATAATATTCTTGGTGTCTACTGTGCAAACATCCATTATGCATAGAAAACCATTTTTTATGCATGGAAAACCATTTTTTATGCATTTCTAATGTCTATATATTTGCAGAATCTTTGATCTAAATGGTTGTTATTTTAAATATAATGTTATTAAAATCTCGAATGTACATTTTACATTGTGCGAGTTTACTGCGAGGCGCAGCGCGCACACAGAGACACATTTTCGACCTTTAAAAAAATGTTCGGACGCTTTCACACGATAGATGCGCTTTTGGTATGGAGAAACGCATTTATTTTTAGAGGCCCATATACAATACAAGAATATTATAGTCGCTAGTCGGTATTGTATTCCTTTACAATAAGGTTGTGTATATGTAAATAAGCCGACCTAATCCTGAAAATATGCCTTATGTTCCCGTTAGGTTCGAACCGGCCGGATTGTAGGCTAACGACAGAGTTAAGCAAAAAATGAGTCTTCGAGGCGTTAACCACTAAGCTTTCATTAGTCATTACTCGCGTAAATTAATTGGTAAAACAAATGTTATATTCCAACAGTTATGTGTGCGTAATTACGTATTTGCGCTTTGATCTACGCAATTAGAGTCTTAACTAAAACGCATAAAATCAATTTTGTCAAATATAAAATTTTAAAAATGACCCACCAAAAAATTATTTTTTTAAACATTGTATTTTAAAATACTTAATTTTACACAGACGGGATTCTGTTATTCTTTGTGCCAAAAATAAGTTTCTCAGCTTATTTTACTGTAGAAATAATATTTGTATGGCTCAACTACCAAGTATTTCTAAATATAGAACCTTTTATCACATTTGAGAGAAAAAATGCAATTTCAAAAGAAATGCAAACTGTTAATATCAAAAAATTGAAACCCCAACAGTTCAAGAAAAATATTGTATTTTTAGTTTTTTTTTATAGATTTCAGAAACTGAGATTTGGCGGTATAACGAATAATAGTCTTAAACTCTCCATGCATACAATTTACTAAATTAACACTGCAGTCATTACATTTAATGCAATCCTTATGACTAGTACAAATGATGCAAATAGTGAAATACCTATAGAATGTGTCAAAAAACTCATTTGTTTCGTCATCCTAATACTTCTTCTTCAAAATCTGTTAAAAAAGACAAATAAATGATGATATTGTATTTAATTAAATGGTAATATTTTTAGTTACCATCCATACTCGGAAATAGGTCGGAATTTTGTCCTTATATTTAAAAAAAAATATAGGTGCGACGTGCGACCAATTCGCTCAACATAAGTGCAAATCGGCACCAAGTCGTAACAAAATTGAAAGTTTTCGGCTATTGCAAGTACCATGTTTTTCGGCTAGTAAGCCGATTGCGTACATGCACTTATCATAGCTCACAGGTGTCGATAAACATATTTTGATTATGTTAAGCCCAACAAAACAAAATAGTAAGTTATCTATGCAAAAAAGCTGAGGAAAGGGCCTTTTAAATCTCTAGATTTTCAGTGCGACTTATGTGTGAGTCAACTCTACATTAAACATTTTTAACACTAGAGAGTGTCAACCACGTGTTTAACCACCACCATTTGTAAAACACATTTTGTATGCCATATATTCATGCTACAGGGTCCCTGACCACAATTTGTATTTTATACACTGAGTATGTAGTTTGTTTCTGCAAGCATAAACGCATGGGTCCCATAGTTGTCCAACCAAACTTCTTTTCAATGTGTAGTTAAAAAAAGAATAAACATCTTAATTTACACACATTTTACCTTAAATGTTTTAAATTAAACCTTTTTAAGCGCTGTAATGAAATAAAGGAAATTCCCCTGGGTTTAGTAGATGAGTTTCTATTTTTACATATTATGTTGGCCATGTTATGTAACAATTCTTAAAGTTTTAATGTGATTTGTCGACTCCTTGTTGGAGATGTCAGTGCGATATGGCATGCCTGTCACAATCATAATTCAGGAACATATCTTCGTTTTTAGGGGAATTACTCTAAGCAATTGTTTTCTTTCTTTTAATTGGCCTAAAGTGTCTAATGGTCTAACATTTAACCAAATCTGATCAAAATTAGAGCAGCCGTTCAAGCGCTATGCCCAAAAAATCTAATTTTTTAGAAAAAAAAATGTTTTGGTTTTTAACGTCTCAGGGGAATTTCCCTAGATTCATTACCCAAAATTTTGGTTTCTGCTTATCTAGACCATGTTCTGTTACAAATGTCATATTTTTATTGCGATTTCATTACTCCTTTTGCTAGATTTCGGGGCAACATGGCATGCTTGTCACAATCATAATTAAAGAACAAAATCCGATCTTTAGGGTATTTCCCTGGGTAATTTTTTTATTTCTTTTAAGTGTTAAATCAGTGACTAATGCACTTACATTCCACCAAATCTGATACAAATTGTATCGGTCGTTCAAGCGCTATGCCCAAAAAAGGCTATTTTTTTAGAAAAAAATACCGTTTGGTTTTAACGTCCCAGGGGAATTCCCCTAGATTTATCACCCAAAATTTTGATTTCTGCATGTCTAGACCATGTTGTCCAACAAATCACTGAGTTTCATTGCTATTCCATTAACCCTTCTGGTAGGTGTCGGGGCGACATAGCATGCCTGTCACAATTATCATTTAAGAGCAAAAGTTTAATTTTTAGGGTATTTCCCTAGGTAATTTTTTATTTCTTTTAAGTGTTAAATCAGTGACTAGTGCACTAACATTCCACCAAATTTGATTCAAATTGGAGCAGCCGTTCAAGCGCTATGGCCTAAAAAGCAAATTTTTTAGAAAAAAATGACCGTTTTGGTTTTTAACCTCCAAGGGGAATTCCCCTTGATTTATTACCCAAAATTTTGGTTTCTGCATATCTAGGCCATGTTGTCTAAAAAATCACCAAGTTTCATTGCGATTCCATTATTCCTTCTGGTAGATGTCGGGGCGCCATAGCATGCCTGTCACAATTATCATTTAACAGCAAAAGTTTAATTTTTAGGGTATTTCCCTAGGTAATTTTTTATTTCCTTTAAGTGTTAAA
>CH002826.1:4198-29796 GCA_000149265.1 Ciona savignyi | reverse complement strand
TAATGCCTTCACTCATTACTATCAATTATTTACGACTAATATCATCATGTATAATGTATATATACTTCTTTCCCTCCGATATGATAGGCGCTGTCGAAGCGGTTTGTCGCTTGTCATTCCCGTATCGCACAGTGGTACATTGGGTGTTAGAATATTTATACAGAGACAGTCATTAGCTGCTAACTTTTTAGCGTAGCCATAGATTAAAGTATTTAAACCTTCGTAGATATAATTTTGACATAATTACTTTTAAAGAGACCGTTGTACTCATATTTAGTTTATCAATTCGTGTTTGCAAATCTTACTGATGTAGATACTAGATACTCAGTACGTATTACAATGATGCCTTATTCTATCGTTTCTGTTGTGTCGCTGTTTTAGTTCCAATCACACGGCAGGTGCAGCAGCTGTTTGAAAGCCACCACGGTGACCCATCAAATGCCACGAGAGGCCGAGGGAACACACTTGGAATAATGCAAGTTAAGAAGAACGTCTCGGCTCCGTCCTCTGGTGTAGGAAAGCGACGTCCCTCCCTTCCATCCGTCAAAGACACTCTGGTAAGTAAAGGATAATGTTAGTTATTATGTTCTCAACACATCCAGTGTATGTACAAATTAACGGGAATATAACGAAAGCGTTGGAGAAAAATATACCTAATCAGCATGATATTTAATATTAACCTTATTCTATTTGTATTCATTATTACAACGCAAGTTTACTTGATTTTTAATTGTGGTTATGGGTTATCGTTAAAGCTTGGTAAGCCTTCTAAACTGTTGTCACGATTTAACCCTTAGGAAACGAAACAGTGTAGTAGGTGTAGATAGTAAGTCGGGATACATGCCCCAACATGCTTAAGCCTAGAAAATTTCGTTTTTTCTCACCTGACGCATCTTTGGTTTTATAAGTTCTGAAGCACATTACATTATTGAAACATTTAACAAGTGTTTTGTATATTTATATTCCAAAACCGACCCAAAACTAGTCGTATTTATATACTAAAGCAAAATCTCACATCGCTGTATAGTCATATAATCACATTGTTCTTGGTTATATACTGTGTGATTATTTTAAGTGTTATACAGTGTTAAATAACTTGCGCCGGTCCGCTTTAAAAGTGAGCGTTGTGTTCGAATGAAAACTCGACGCTGTTTTTCTAACAATAGAACATTCCCGGTGGTGTTTAACAGTGTATTGGCAACAAGGGAAATTTAATACTGGCTGACGTTTTCAAAACATCTATCTTTGTACAATAAGAACAAAGATCACGTTGACCCTATATCATTGTAATTTTTAACAAACGACGGTTAAGACGATTGAAAACGTTAGTTCTACCAACATACACACTTCGTCTGTAAGGCACTATCGACGTTTTAACCTACATTCAAGCATTCTTTTTTTGATCAGTTACGCGTTTCTCCATACAATATCGAACTGCCAAAAATCTCGTTTTCATTTATCATCTTTTGCCTGACATGGCTTCCGCTTGTTTAATAAGCAACTGTTTGATTTATTGCAGAATAAAGACGCAGCACAATTAGTCGGGCATGCCTATCAAAGCTCGCCTGCTCGTCGCGCGTTAGCAGCCCAACAAGCTAAGAAAAGTTCAGGGCCGCAAGAATCCCGGTCCACGTTTACCTCTGGCTCAGCAAAATCGAAGGGAGATAGGGACTCCACTCCGAATTACATGACGGCGGAGGGGGCTATGAAACAATACATGCAAAAGTTAACCTCATTTGAGCATCATGAAGTCTTCAGCTACTCGAAAATCTATTTTACCGGCACGTCGGCCAAGAAAAGGCCCGGTGTGGTTGGAGGCAGTAACAACAACGGCTACGACGACGATCAATGCTCATATATTACAGTCCCGCACGACCATATCGCTTACCGCTATGAGATTCTAAAAGTAATTGGGAAGGGAAGCTTCGGACAGGTTTGTTCTCCAAGAAGTTATTCATAAGAGTACAAATGACGAATAACTTTTTCCAGGTGCTTAAAGCTTACGATCACAAGCTGCACCAACATGTCGCGCTTAAAATAGTTCGTAACGAGAAACGATTTCACAGACAAGCTGCTGAAGAAATAAGAATATTAGAGCACTTAAGGAAGCAAGACAAGGTAAAACGCCTTCCATTTTTGGAAACATTTTGTTTTGTTAAGGTTTTTTAAATTAAAATTGAAAAAAAAGAAATCTCGCTCAAGGTGTTCTCCTTGTTTTCTAAATGACTGGTTTGAATTTGAATAAACATGGCTCGCTCATTGGTTTGTACATTATTTTTACAACGGGTTTAGAATCGTTTAATATTTGACTCGCAAATTTGTGTTTCTCCACTTTTATTGTTTCGACACAAGAAGGTAATTTTAAATTGACAATATTTGATATTCGATCGATTGTAGCCTTTCGTTGACCTTCACCCTTATTGTCATTTATTTCTAAATTTGTTTGGTTTGTTATCTCGTTTTTTTCTTAACCTTGCCGATTTTCTGTGTTTTAGATGTATTATTTTTTCATCTTCCCTTTGTTGTAATTGAACAGACGTAAACGCAATAAGATAAAATTTGTTGTCCTCCGCAGGATAACGTAATGAACATCATTCATATGGTGGAAAGCTTCACCTTTAGAAACCACATTTGCATGACCTTTGAACTACTAAGCATCAACCTTTATGAGCTCATAAAGAAAAATAAGTTCCAGGGATTTTCTCTTCAGGTAATAAATTTTAATATCGAGATAATCGATCAATGTGTTTATATGTGGTTATACGTAGTTACATTGGGCTAGTCATATTTGAAGGCGTGTTGCCAGTGTAACTGTACAAGGTATTATTGTGGTTTTTGTTATTAATTTATTTCATTAAAAAACTGTTGTTCTCATTGGATGTAACGTTTGTAATGTTTTCGTACCTGAAGTAATGCTCACCACTTAAGCTTCTTATTTTCTCATTGACGTTCGACGTTGATGCAACAAAACTAACGCTAATCCCTATTCAACGTGACAACAGTAAACGACAAGTGATATATTTTTATCGCCCGACCATCCACATATGAGCTAACTGTTTGTCTAAATCTCACATTACGCGATTCAGCTCGTGAGAAAGTTCGCCCACTCGATCCTGCAGTGCCTGGAAGCGCTTTCCCGCAACCGCATTATTCACTGTGATCTCAAACCCGAGAATATTCTGCTCAAACAGCAAGGACGGAGCGGTATTAAGGTGAGAACTTGTTTGTTTCTCTTTCACGGCTGCTCGCAGAATACTGCTGCTCTTTTTTATTACGCGATGTGTTTGCTTCCCATCCCAGGTCGCTTAATCCAATATTGCTTTTAAATTGAAGGTCATCGACTTCGGTTCGTCTTGTTACGAGCACCAGCGCGTCTACACTTACATCCAGTCGCGATTTTATCGCGCCCCTGAAGTAATCCTTGGTGGGAAATACGGCATGCCGATCGATATGTGGAGTTTCGGTTGCATTTTGGCCGAACTTCTTACCGGGTACCCGCTTCTTCCGGGCGAGGATGAAGCGGACCAGCTTGCTTGCTCTATTGAGCTCTTGGGCATGCCACCAAGGCGGCTTCTTGAGCAATCTAAGCGAGCAAAGAACTTCATCAGTTCGAAGGGGCATCCGCGGTATTGTCAAGTGACCACGTTGTCCGACGGTAGTACAGTACTGGGGCCTGGACGCTCGCGTCGTGGCAAGCTGCGTGGTCCACCAGGTCAACGTGAATGGGTGACTGCGCTTAAGGGGTGCGACGACCCATTGTTCACAGACTTCTTACGGCGCTGCCTAGACTGGGACCCAGCTGCGCGCATTACTCCTTCCCAAGCCTTGCGTCACTCGTGGTTAAGGCGTCGACTCCCGAAGCCGCCTGCACGGACTACAACTCACAATCAAAGCAGCAAGAACCACTCATCGTACACCCGCCAGGCATCAGGAAATAAAGCCAAAGACATGCCAGTCGCCGTTGCTGCAACGACGCGCACCGTGTTACCCAAGATAGTGGGATAATTCCTGCAAAATAGTTTTACTTCTTTTATTTCCTCTTATTTTATTTCACCCTGCTTTACTTATGAAATGTCCCGTTAATTAAATTCCGTTTGCAGTTGGTGCGAACACCAACTTTTTGTATGATTTTAAATTGCGGGGAGTTTCAAGTAACGACTGTGAGATCGATTTTGCATTTTTATGTTATTAACCTTTTTAACTATCAAGTGAAACGGTGCTTTTTTATCACACGAAACCTGCAGACCGCCGCGACCTTTTTTACGCTCCTTGCAAGAGATTGACGACAACGACCTCCTTTGACACTCGCATAGGATGTGTAACATTTCTTCATAACTAAAGAATCGGAACTAGTTTTTCCTCAGGTATCAAGATAATGCACGATATCTTGGAACGTATCGGTGTGCTATGTCCGCTTTTGCCTATCCGTCAAGCTCTCTCAGTTCCATTTAAATGTTTGTGATGTTAAGCCATTTTCGCGCTGCGCCTTGTCCTCTAAGGACACGGTCTACGCTCATGACAATGTCTTGTTTATACGTTTATCCGACGCTCTTTCAAAAGGAAACGCATTAATTCTAGCAGTGATTTTATCGATCACATGTTCATTTCAGCAGGATGAGTGCATAGACATTTTGTAGCAAAATTGCAGACAACGTTTATCGCCACTTGTCACTCTGGCCTGCTGCGCTGGATCAAAATTTGCAATCGGCTCACGTCCCCGCCATTATCGTACATTGGAACACAACGTTAAGCTTTCGCTACCGGCCGACTTAGCTAATGCAATTAGTCGCATGAATAATAGATAACGGACATGCCCCATGGTGTCGCGTGTCTTTTCCATTTACTCGCCAATTCATTGCACTGTTCCATTTTTATGTTGTTTTTTTTACTTAAATTTTCATATGATAATCCGTAAACACTATAAATGTTATGTACAAGCAAAAGGCGGCATATCTTTTTTCGTTTATTTGTTTTTTTTACGACCTTCCACAAAATTTTTTTATTACTGAGTGCGACAAGGCATAGATTAATTTTCAATTCGTTACCCCGGGTTTAACACAGGCATTGCCTCTAAGGTCAGATTTTTGATTCCCTATCTCCATGTACAGTTTGTACGAATTCCGCTATCTTTTGTGCCTTTAAATCAACACGACATTTTCCGTTCGATCCCGACCTATAGCGAATCGTACCACGTGGTCGCCCGGTACAAACCGCATTATGCAGATGCAACCCGGGATGCTGCCTGGCTCGTGCTGCGTGGTGTGACACTAAGTAATTCTCGTATCACTGTGAACGTGCTGTGGTTGTTGTGTTTTTTTTCAGATTTTTACGCCGAGTAGCATCGAAATGAACTTGATTACTGCACACTGTTGTTTTTGATCATGTTTTAAAAAAGACAGGCAGTTCAAGATGCCATTCACATCCATTAATAATGAATGGTGTCTTCTAGATGACTTAACGATCCTGATATATCTGCGTAATTGTAGACTTAATTAGCTAGCTTGTACGTAATTCCATTTAATTAAAGTATTGTTGGTTTCTAGTTATACCAGCAACGTGAATCATTATATTTTGACTGTGACAACCATTTAACTATCGGAAACCAGGATTTTCGAAATTTTGTGTTCTCCACTAACCACAAAAATCATCGTCTGTTAGGTCCATTAACACGCCTTGGGCCAAAAGTCTTGTCATTTGAGTTTAAATACCAGTTACAATCGTATGGCAGCTCTGCACAATGCGACCGAGTACTTTTAGACCCAACTACTATGCTTCAAATGATTTTGTACAAAATTATATAGGGACAAGTCAAAGACTGATGTAAAATGTACAGAATTCACCCCACCCCCAGATACAAATACCTACGATTTCACGGTCATATTTTTTATTTTTCAATTAAGGAATTGTTAGTACCACAGACATTTTCCTTTTTTTCTTCAATGTTAGCAAAATATATAGACCAAAACTACAGAACGCTTTCAAATTCAGAGCTCTCATTTTGAGACTAGTTATCGCAGCCAGTTCTCATTCTATCCCGGAGCCGATCCATGTTAGTGCAAGCTGCTCGTAGTTTCAGCATTCGGTCGCACTTTGCTTGCTTGGTTGGGTCACGTGGATGGTGAGGATTATCGCACTGGAATCTGGGTAAATCTATTCTCTGTCGTACTTGTGTACATTTGGCAGCCGGTATGACCCGTTCAACCAGACCATCCTGACCCAGCTCGTAATCGTATCTACACATGTAGAAATAAAGGTTAAATGCATTCAATTTCGAATTTTTTAAACTTATACCGAGTATCGCCTCTTCTATCAACGCTGAAGTCCAGAGTACGGCTCATCAGTAAAACTTGCATATTTTGTTTCGGAAAACGAGATCTCTGTAATGGAATTTCGAACTCAGGTCAGAAATTTTTGGGTTTACTTTCGAAAGGGAACTCTGTTGTATTTCGTGCTTGCCGATCGGACACCACATTCGTTATAGGGTCGGGTGTCACACGGAAGGTTGTTTAGATAAAAAGTCTGTGTCGCTGCCTTTTCCACCTTACTGTATTGATAGACGTATTTTACAGCATTAAAACAATCTGCGATTATTCTCAACGCTTTTACGGACAAAAGCAAAGCCGTGTAGATGGATATTATGACAGTTTTTAAAATGCGATGCATACTTTCTTGCTTTCATTTAAAATTTCTTGCCGACATGCCTGAATTCGGGTCTGTTCTTATTTATTGATTCTTCACAGAGATTATCAAATTGCAGAGAGCTTCGAAATAATTCACACATATAAAAATTTAAAATTAACACAATTGTGTCGGACATATCCTAGCTTTATTTGCACGCACCGTATACCCTATACCTGTATATGTGCATGTTGTTTGTATAGATTGTTTACCAACACACAAAAGTAATTTAGAACATCGTTAACAAGTTTGGGTTGGTAACTTGGGGACCCAAGAAATTGCTGTGGTTTGTATATGTTTGCGACATTCCTACACTTTTAACTACTTAATCCACTGGGTTTAAAAAACAATTTTCTGCTAAGAGTCTTCACACTAACCGACGGTGCTATGTAGATGCACAACTGTAATTCTTCGTTACAACAAATATAAAAAACATCCTTAACCATGGGTTTTTATACCTCTTCTGAACGATCTGGTCCTGCCAAAGCTGGGTCCTGACATTTCTCGTAGCAGTCTTTACGTGTCCTGAAGTGTCGGAGGCTGCGACGATCGACAGTTTCATCATTTCCTACAGGAAAATGATGATATTTAACATCTTTCTTGAGTCTGGCCTTCAACGCGTATTTTACCCTCCTTTATTATTTCGTCGATTTCAACTGTAAACGATGTGTAACCCGGTGTCGATGAGTCACTTGGTACACTTGTTACTGTAGCGACATATACGTAATTGCTGAAACAAAACATCATAAGTTGTTTAATATAAATTGCAATTAATAAAAAAAATCAATTTTGTTGCACATTAGGCAAAAGTGCACTCTTTTATCTTAAAACATATTTTATTCTAAATATATCCCACATCTGCAAAATATCTAATTATTCTTGTTGGGTAAATTATACCGATGATAAAAATGGAAAATATCAGTTTCAAGATTTTCAATTTTGTTTTAATCATACACTACGCTACCTTTGGCATGCTTTTCTGAACATGTTCTCACACTGGCCTGCACATATTGCACAATCGGCCCCTTGTCGGCCCAAGCACGTGGTGTTATGCAGCTGCTCCTCGCGCGTCCTATAATGCCAATAAATTCCTATACACATAGATCTAACAATGTCATTTGAAAGTGTGGGGGGTAGACCTACTATCAAGCAAGTATGGGAACCTAAAGATGTCCACCTTAAAACATGTTACCTGCATTTGGGACAAGAACCTTCGGCACATTTGCACAGTTCGCCAGAGTTGCCTGCTGTGCAACCTTGAGAAAAACGAAGTTGGCTTATTTCTCCCGGCATAGAATAGAATATGCCGCACTTTATCTGAAAGCATTGACTAGTGTTAAATTCTTTTTCGGACCTACGACAACCCAACAAATACAAGAGCGGTTACTAGTATTGTTAATGCATTTTGCATTTACCGATGGCTCGTAATAATCGTAAACGTTGATTTTCGCTGCTTGTGGTTTAGCGACGATCACAGTTTGCCGCATGCGGAATGACAGTGTTGTCGGCTGAGCGCCGAGTCTTCTCAGATATAAAACAACCTTATGACTGGTTATTTCGTACCTATCAACTGTTAACAAAAAATAAAGTTCAATAAACGGTGAGCGTCTGGGATGATCTCCACCAAGTTATCTAAACTTTTGAATGATATGGTAAATTAAAGCAATGTACATGTTTCTTTTTAAAACTGGCATTACATTTCTAAGCAACATAGATTTTTCATGAAAGTTAGCTTGCTAGTATACAGTTCCGTGTGGAAAATAGTTTCATGTGGAAAATAAAAATGACCGAGAATCGTTTCTTAGACTTAGTTTTCCGAAACTATTTTAATGGGTGACTTAAAAAATTAATTCCATTGATTGTACCTTAACTAACGGGAAGTTGTGTCGATGAAAATAGTTCAGTTACCTAACCCATCCACGGCCTCCGACACAGCCATTCGTTGCAAATCCTGTTCAATCGCCGTAAAACCCGACATGAGGTTCACTTCGACAATGGAGGCTTCTGCTGGTCTTCCGATTAATTTCGATAAAGTAAGCTGTGCGAAATAGGAATGATTTCTTCTCCACTAATCATCCCCCAGATTACAACATAAGCATAGGTTTTTCATCAAAATGTCAACCGTTTATTATTTAGTACTGCAAGTAAAATGCTATAAGAATGATGCAAGTAATATCGGCTTGGTTGGTTAACAATAACGAGACACGCACCTTCTCACAATAAAGGTTCATACCTGCAACTTAACCACCAAGTCATCTCCATCTCGACCGCGTGTAGAGGGAACAAACGCGATAGTATACGTCACATTAAAGTGACAAGCTCGCTCATCAGAGGATGTTCGATAAATGCATCTGTTCGATATAACGCCCTCTCCAACGCCTTCGAACATTCGTGTAGTTTAGTAAATATACCCCAACAAAAATCACATTTAAATATATTTCTTTAATCAATGTAAAACATCTTTGCTCTTTCGTTTACACTATTTCCAGTTTAAGAATACCGTCTTAAAAAGTATATAATTCTGACCGGTTGCATTATATATATATAATACAGATACGTTATATGGCATAAGCTACAGAGTGTATGTATATACGTTAAACTTCTGTTTTCTCATACCTGATATTCGAGCGGTGATATTGCCGCGACCTATTATATTAGCAGGAACTTCTACTTCGTTTCTAAATTCGATATGTTGATCGTTTAGTTCCATAACATGTTCGCCTGACGGGCCCCACGCAGCGCCCGCAGGACCACTTAGACGAATTCGAATATTTGTTGGCACCGACTGTGGTTGCTGAGAAAGATGTACATAGACGTAATCTAGGGCAGGGTTATACAATTTGGCTTTAAACTATTTTCAACCGTAGGTTTCTGGATATTATTGCGGAATATTCAATAAAAATATGCCATCAAGATTTCGTAAAAGCGTCCAGCACTCTAGTTGTATAAATAAGCTTTCTTTTAGTGTTAAATTCTGTAAATCATTAATTACGGTACCCGTCTAAAAAACGTATTTTTTCGTGTTGGGTGGACAGCATCATGGGAATTCCCTTGACTCACAAAATACAACATTTTGGTGATTTTTCTTTTTTTCGACTTTTTCGTCTAACAAGATACTCAGCAAGTATGCTCAAGTAATAAGAAATCGTATATAACGTGAACTTGAACATATTTTGGATTAGTCAATAGTCACGTTTCTCTTATTTTCCAAAGAACCCAAGATGATTCATGTCCACCTCTTATCATTTTAATAGTTTCTTGCATGCCCGAGGTTTAACACTATATACAGAAACAAAAACTCCGATTAAACATAATTTTGGATGGAATGTCAAACAGGCTTCATGAAAAATATTTTTTAATAAAATGTATACTTTGGTAGCTTGTGGACCCATATGTTTCTCTTTGCACAAAAATACGGTGTACAGTTTAAATGTTATTTAACAAATAGTGGAGGTTTAGACATTGTTATCTGCATTATTAAAAAGTACTTTGGTTATACTAAAATAATGTATACCACTTGATTTGTCCATCCCATGTATGTGGCTAGTGCTTGCAACCCCACAACCGTGTCTTGAGTCGAAATGAAAGCCCCTGCTTCGTTACGCTGGCTGATCAACCAAAGGGCAATTGATTTCGCTGTGTCCAAATCCAACTGTCGTACTATAATATACTCAATAAACTAGTGGTTCAACAACCAATTTTAAAGAAATGAGCTTTTTCGTTAGACTTACCATTATTTCTACTTTTCGCCAATTGAACGTGAGCAAGCAGAGCATATGACGTGGTCTCAACATCTATTGCCTGTGGCCTTCGCACATACCAGTAATCGTGGGTGTCTGTTCCCTCGATTTCTCCAGCACCGCGACCTTTCCAATGCACGTACGAATTCCCGTCTACTTGCCTTAGGCGTTGCAGTCTAAAATAACCAGATGTTGAAATGAACACATGTTGACTGTTTAAGGTCACCAATAAGCCATTTTGTCCTAATCATTTCCAAAATGGCAGCATAAAATTCCGTCATAATGGTTTGTTATTTCAGTTTCATCCTAGAATGGACACATAGAGCACCAATATATGTGCGTCCTATACCCATCAATCGTGTATTAAGCTTACCTTTCATATAAAGCAAGGGCGAACTGCGATTCAGGATCATAGTTTGCCATCGCGTACGTGAGGAGGGCAAGCCCGTAAGGACGTTGGAATGCAGCATGGTTACCATTGGCTCTCAGGTAGTTAACTGCTCTGATTTTAGCATCGTGTATTTGTTGGTTTATTTCGGAACAATTAATTCTGGCAGCGTCAATCAGCGTGATCAAAACATAAGCTGTGAGCGAGTACTTTCCACCGACCGCACCCTATAAATATGTGAAGCATCTTATCAAAGTGTAGTGGGCAACTTTGTGACGTCGGAATTGTGTGGAAGTGTGAAACTCACATGCATTTCTCGGTGTATCGGAGGAGATCTTTCAACGAAAAAGCCTTCGTCGTCTTGTTCCCCAACTAACCATTCAAGCGATCTGCAGACCGGTATCAAATCCATCTCACCGTAGTAGACTTGTGATTGAATAAAAACTCGGTCCACATATGCGTTCAGCCTGTAATCATCAACGTATATTTCGTTAGTTACACAACTAAAGAATGACAAACGAGAAACTATACACAGGGTGCTGATGTTTACCCCCTGTAGGTTCTGTAACATCATCGGAACAGACCAGACCTTTCCATTTATAAAGTAAAGATTGTCTTGACAGCATATGCTAAGTAGGCTATTTAGTAAAAATATTGGTTTTATTTTGTATCTTACCAAGTGCTCGGCCTGTAATGAGCGAATACAGACCATGCTCGTTTCCCAACCAGATCACTTCTGTACCGCATTTGTTGGTTAAAGCCTGTACACATGATTACATGGATAATTACTTATGGACGAATCAACTTAAAAATTCTTACCGGCCTCTAGTCGTCGAATGGCTTGTTCATATCGCATTGAACCAGTGGAAATTTTCCCAGAAGTTACCAAGTACATTAGGGCATAGCAGTTCGGCCCCGTTACGAGCATATTCTGTTCACCACAGCCGTACGGTTGCCTGTAGGTACAATGTATTATACAATTTATTTTGATTAAACTCAAGTACCTGAATATGCTGGCGATATCTCGAGGCTCTTGTGTTATTTGGTTTACCTCAACACTTGGTCCCATGTAATTAGCTGAAATAAATGATATAAATAAAACCATTTAATGTAAAATTCACATCATATTTTTGTCTGGTACCATATGCATATATCCAACACTTTCTTGTTTCGATGTTTATTTGTTCTGGAAAACTTAGTCCGATTTGGATTGTATGGTTTCCTCCAGAGCTGAGATCGATCGGATAACTGCGATATGTGTCTTGTACTTCTCCAGAAGGCTGTGTATGTAAAATAAGTTTCCCACATTTTAAAGCCTATTTTGCAATCTTATTGTTGTGTGCAAGCAGTATATAAGTGTGCTAGAATAACACATTTGCCGTGCCACGTATTTAATTATTAGAGCCCAGAATAACATACGGCATACTTCTATCAGAACTTCTCTTCGTATAGAATCCAGGATATGCTCGTTCTCGTCTAAAACTTTCAGTTGAATAGGGGAGCGACTTGAGAACGGTATTCTCAGAGGAAGTACTGTCAGGGAGGTCGAGCCAAATCCTCCGGCAGAGACAGTGAAATTTGCCATTTGCGTCCAGGTCCCTTCATGTTAACCATAAATGGAAAAATAGGTTTTATCTTTAAACAAGACATTTAGTACTGCAAAGGAAGTATATATAATATATGCAATTTAAAAAAAAAATTTATTGATTTTTGTTGGTTTAAAATGCTATCCGTTTTAAAGAATTAAGGGTTTTTTATTGCAAATACAAAATGTCATAATAAATTTGCCGAATACAAACACAAAGAAACATATCTTTGCTAACATTTCCAAAGTTTTATTTAATTTGACTTACCAGCTTTAAATCGAGTGCAGAATGTATTGTCTGTCTTCACGTATAAACTTAACTGGAATGTACAGAAAATATACAAAGCTGTAAGATGTTAGAAAATCTTCGAATCATCTCACCCGGTAATCCCGTTGCTTGTTATAATTAAAAACTGTTATTCGGAGATCTGCCTGTTCTAATTTTCTGAGCGAATAAGGCAAATTGATTTGAACAAATACATCTTTAAAAACTTTCATTTCTTTTGATGGAGCAATGCAGAATCCATCTGAAATCAATTAAGGTTGGATCAAATCACTCAATATTTTGTTATGCGACCTGTTTACCTGGAGAATTGTGCATACCGACTGCACCGACAACAAACGTCGTAATACTGTCTCGTGCGGTTTTGTAAAATAGGTTGTGGCCATTTGGTCGTCTGCAAATGATTTAAACCTGGTTATAATTCTAGATATGTATTGGCTTACAACTATGACCAACTATGTATTATACTAACATGTTGATGGTGGGCCATGATAAACGCTCCTGGAAATTCGATCTTTGGCGACCGGGGTTGGAAATAAAAGGCGGAAGTGTGGCGGTAGTTGTGCTCATTGTAGTAGTTGTTGTGGCTGTGGTAGTGGTTGCTCTTGCTATACCTCGTAATGGTTTAAATGCCATTAAGGCACTGTGTGATTGGATCAGCTGAGGCCGAGGTCTCGCTATTTGCTGGGGGCGAATCATCCCCGCAGCTGGAGATCGCGAAGGAGCCAAAGAATCGATCGGGGCCTCGATTCCTGTAGGTCTATCCACTGGTCTTAAAGTATTTTAAACAATTAGTCTTTGTAGTATTGATATCAATGAAATGCTAATGCATACCTGAGTACAAGCCCTGGTTGTTGTCTGAGGAAAAAAAGTTTAAAAGCTTTAGTCAAGACCTTTAAAATAGATAAAGCATTTATGGACCCATTTGTCTTACTTACACTTCTACAGAAAACGGGGATAAATCGCCGTGATATGAAGCTCGTTTTTGAGCTATGCTGGCCTCCGCTTCTCCTTCATTCCCATTGCCTTCCACGCCCATTGATTGACTGCTTATAAATTAAAATATGAATTGTTATGACTAAAACTATTGATGAAAATAGGGTTGAGAACTAGTATGGGTTGTGCGTCAACAGGCTTTTAATTACGCAGAAAAGTTTTTTTGGGTTACGGTGCAAATAGTAGTTGTATAAGTTATGTATAAAGCCGTATTATAATTTAAAAGTTACAACAAACGATGTCGAGCCATGTTGGACACGCTGTACACACACTGCAATAACATTAGAGCCAAAACTGCCAAACGAAGTCGGTGATCATTGAAACTGTAAGGATTTTTCACACGTTTACCGCATACACTCAGCAAATCATTGTTTGTCAATTAACTGGGACATTAAGAGCTCGTGTCGCTCACATGCATGATGCTTGAAACGATTCGCAACATCCGGGATACTGGTCCGCATAATTAACCCGACATCGTTCGGTTCTAGTTTCACATGTTTCGTTTGCAATCGCACCTCGCTTCCCATCTCGTTCGCATTGCTGCAATTTCAAGTCCAAAGCTGTGAAAGATTCGTTGTTAAGCATATGCTTGAGAAATATTCAAAATTTCTGTGTGTAATGACATTTGTCTAACCAGTAAGAGTTATTTCTTCAATGTTTCGCTTTTTTCTTGCTCGTCTTTCACATCCCAAATTATCAACTGTGGTTGGATTTTGCTCCGAAGTATACAAACTTAAGCCTGCACCCTATACAGAAAAGTGAAAAATAAAATCAGTGTAAAAATACGTAAGGGTTTCAACCGCAATCACTATTGCTTGTTCGGCTGCTGTTTGCTTGTAACTACAATTTGCACACTTAACTGAGATTGCTCCAGTTATAATTAGTTTAGTTTGTCGTTTAATTTCTTTTTGAATCTTTACTTTCAAAACCTCATGTATACTATATATATAAAAAATAGGAAACAAAAGTTGAAATGTCTTTTTTAAACAGTTGGGTAAATTTCATTTTATAGTTTCAATGAATTTGACGGAGACTGGAAGACGGATCTGGCAACAAAGAAGCAGGTACAAATTTACAATGAGAATCATGGTCACGATATACCTCTAGCAGACAAGAACAGATAACTACATATAATTAGTAACTCGCCATGAAAACTGTTTTCCAATCTTCTCCTCCAATTCTTGAGCAGCCAAGATCATGTCCATCCATTTTTCTGAACATAACATCCCTAGTTAAGCGACTGGCGTTGTAAAGGTAGTATGCTGCTTTGTCGACACCTGATACGCTAACCAACGCATCTGGGGCACCTAAACGCATAGTACAGAGTTAGAGGTCTTTGTTTGAAGGAATAAAAGTTCAACAATTGCAGGGTTGATGTACCTGACACTCGGAATGGAACTCTTGCGCCGGGAGTAACTTCTTGGGGTATTTCGACAGATAGTTCCTTTGAAACAATTTTTATGTGATTTTTGTATACAGCGTGTTTGACAATAAAAAACAAACTAGTTTTAGTTAATGACATTTTAAATCGGGTAAAAGTACAATAGGACCTTGCTCGGCACACTTAGTTCCGTTTACCGAAATAATTACATAATAAAAATGCTTTTTCCCCAACACATTGTTTTGTACCATATGGAAGTCGTTGTGTGATAAACCATATAAGATGAACACTTACTCTCTTGCATCTATCGACTACATCAAACCAAAAAGAACCCGACACAACTTCAGCACCGTTGAGGTAATACGCTACCACCCGTGCTGACGAAACCATGCTGTGCGTAGTTCGCAAGGTGACTGTTGTTTGACTGCTCTGTGGAGAAGGTTCGACAGCAGCGGAATGGACGATACCACCTCGGGCAACAACCTGATAAATATGGTCGAAAAGTTTACAGGTCTTGATATGCCAATACACGCTTATTCACATGTTACTAAATTCTTACGTAGTAACGGATGTCTGTTGGGGTTGTTTGGCCGTAAGAAAAGGTCATAAGAAGAGAACTGCCGACTTCCGAGGTTTGCGATGAAGACGAAATCTAAAAGCACCGAAAAATATTGGAATTATAAGTAGGATGAATCAAACAAATTGAATTTGAACCTGTAAATAACTGGAGGACTCCGATGTATACGGTTGGATATTTAACGTAGCACGAGTCTGTTGGGCGTCGGTAATTGCTGGGTCGACAGTTTCGATCCGTACGATCTATAAAAATGATTACCTTTTGAAAAGTAATTTAGGCAACAAATATGGTAAAATTACCTGGACAGTATTACCAACAAAATTAAATGCAGAGACAAATTTCCCACGGTTATCTGTTACCGATGTGTAGGTCGATGTGCCGACTGAAAAAAGCAGTACAAATTGTGGTTATTCGCATTTTTCTAGCCAATGAACTATCCCCCACCTGAGATTCTGACCGTTATATCAGGTTGTGGTGATCCTGTTATTACATCGCTTACGATGGCCTGAAAGTATAAAACAAGTAGATTTATCGACTTCCGAGTGTACACTCTTATGTGTGTTAGGAGAAATTTAACAGCTGCTGTCTTTATTCAGTGGTGGTGATCGTATACTGACCTCAAGATGGTAGGATAAATTCGGAATGTAAAACATGTTGGTAATGGACGTATCAATGGCGTACGGTGATTTCAAAAATGGGAGATCTGACGTCACATCGGATTCCATGATTGAGTCCGCTCGAGCTGATTGCGCAATACAGAAATTCAATGAAAAATACAGAAATTCAATGAAACATTTTTCAAATGTTTTACACCTACGTACAGTTTACTGTTGCTTCGACATAAAACGATGCTTGCATGTCTGCGAGGTCTAAAATAGTTTCGTTTGGCTGTAGAATACTCAGTAAAGAAGCAATTGAGACGTTGAAACGCTGAATGCCCTCTGAAAAATTGGCCTAAAAAGTAAAAGTATGAATACATACATTAATCGCATTTCTCTTTGCAGGCTAACCGTTAACACCCCAGCGCTGGGCATCTTGTAAAATTCCTCAGGGCGGCTGTTTTGAGAACGCTTCAGTTTCATAGAAAGAAAGTAGTTTCCTTCGACGGGTAATCCATAACTAAAGTTAAATTACTCGAGTTAGTTAAAAGAACCACGTCAACGACATTGTATTTAAATTCCTGAAGGTAGCCATTCATCTTTGCTATAAGATACCTTACCTATACTAAACGTTTCTTGGTCCTATATTGATTGAATAGACGTAATTATTTAAACAATACTTTGACAAATTGTAATAGCTTTGAGAACTTAAATGTCTGTTTGTGATGTTTCATTCCCTCTTCATAAAAATATCTAATGTTTTACTCTTACCTATAACTGGCCGTTATCTTTCCCGATATTTCATTGTCACTTATGAGTATATAGTTTCGCTTCATTTCCAGTTGAACGTTAAAAGTCGGAACCACTATACAAACGCAAGAAATATTACACTTCTTTAGAAAACAACTCTGTTTAAATTCCTACCGTATTTTCGAACGGCAAACGTTGCCTGGGCGGTAGTGGTGTACGCCTGCAAACAGCACAAATGGTTAATCGGAAAGATATGTTGCAGATTCAAGTATATCTGACGGAATAAAGATATGTTTACCTTGGAAACATATTTAGCTTGAACTGACCACGTTCCAAACATCGGGTGCTCCGCCACTCTAAAGCTTGAATCAATAAAGCCGCGGTTGGGTAACTGTCTTTCCACTTTGTTAACTCCGATACCGTCGGGAGTCTGTTGTTGAAAAGATCATACGCAAAACATATTGTAAACGTGTCCCAAAAATAGGTATTTCACAAAAAACTTGTAAGATATCATGTCGTAATAGACCTTAATAATGACTTGTACAAGAGTATCCCTTTCAGGCGACATGTCTTGTTGAAGCGGGTAGGTTCGAATCTCTACACGTTCTCCTGGTCTGGAAACATTGGCTAATTACAAATGGTTTATGCATCCTTTTAGGAGAAATGCAACTCGTTATTTTTTAAGCAATTGAATTTGCTAGCCCACACTGTAGTCTGTACAAATCGGCTATATATCTGTTAATAGCAGAATACCTGTATATCGGTCGATCGGTTTGCACGAACAAGTAACCGCTGTTTCTATCTATCAATACCGGAATCCTCTTTGTGAAAGTAAACCTGCTCCTGGAAACTGCAATAACCACTTGAACCTTTCTTCTTAGGTTCTTTTGCACAATATCTTGTTCCGTTATCTGTTAGGGAAAAAAATAAATTATTTGTGGGCAGGTGGGGGAACCGGACTTGTTACCGTAAAACGCAACTGGATTGGTCTGCGAAGCTGTGACTGAGATAACGCTCTTCTTGGTACCCGACCGAAGATGCTACGAGGCTGAGGGAAATCCTGCAAACACAGCATCTCATCATTTTATACACCACACTGCAGTTAATTCTGAGGTTTACCGTAACGTAAGCTGCTACTGTTGCTGAATTGTAGCCATACAGGTTTAGAACGACGGTTGAACTTATACCAACTTTAAACGCTTTTGGTGCGATGACTGTGTGTCCTTGTCTAAAACACATACATTTTAACATCGATTTGCTCACTAAATGTTGTTGTACTATACTCTCACCCTCTGCTCAAGCGTGGAAGAGCAGTCGTCGTAAGCGGTCTGAACGTTGGAAGAGTGAATGTCGGCAGAGGTCTTACGATAATGGGCACAGTTGGCCTCACTTGGAGCTTGGGAAAGGTCAGCGGACGAAAATTCAAACGAAATCTGAGATTTTCTACCGGTTATTACTAAAGAAAGCTTCATGTTTTCCTAATTTTGGTTAGTTTTCTAACCTAACATTTGTCAAATAAACTTACCCTGGAGGTAATGCAAAACTCAATCCATGTGTGCCGCCAAGGCAAAATACAATTATTGTAAACACCTGAAGCTCCATAGCAATAATATCTGTGTCAACTAGTTTCGACTATTCTGTGAATGTGCAGAAATGCGAAGCAGAAATTTGTTGGAAAACAAGGTGACTACTAAGCCTCAGGCGAGAGCGAATTACTCATCGGTTTAATTCCGTGTAATATGTACACACATGTTTTGATGTACCACAGTACCCGACCATGGGATTATCCGCCCTGGGTCAAATTTATGGAGTAGGCTGTCTCAGGTGGTAACTTTGCATGGAGGCAATTACGAGATAAAAACTTATCTTTACAAATTTTTATATTATTTTATTTGCGTGACTTTCTAAAAATATGACGTATCAATGGTAAATCAATGATTACTACCGAAGTCATTTAACTTGTTTATTACGAAACTACGGAAAATTTAACAATTAAATGAGCATATACTTTGTTATTTTAAAAATTCGTAATAAACATCTAATAAAATGGATGATATACCGGCTTTGATTTGTAATTGAAAATTGTAAACCTTTACATGCAAAAACTAGGGGTTTTTACTTTTACCATCTTTTAAATATATCTATTGGTTTTATAAACTTTTGGCAGTTGGGCTGTTTGGTATACATACATTAATCTGGCTGGTGTGATCACGTGATCACAATTGCACACAAAGTTGTACGAAATCACGACCGGGACCGACAGCCCCAAGAATTACAGATCGCAATAGAAAAATTCTTGGGAGACGTCAAATGTATGAAGAACTAACAATTATTGTCACAATTGGCGTAATGAAAATTGCTTGGTAAGTTTGACCCTTCCTCAAAAGAAAGAGCTGCGTGTTTACTGATATGGCCTCATCTTGGCAATTAGCCATCAGCGTTTATACATCGTTTTGAGATATCAATCCATTTTTTAACCTGCCCAAAGAATTTAAGTTTATCACACTCTTACGAGGATTTCATCATATACATTAAACTCATATCAGCTATAAAACACTCACTTATATACCTCTACCGATGTTAGAAGCCAATCGGTCGCATGCTGTACAACGGTGGCGGACACTGTTCCCAAAAAAATCCAAAATACTTATCTTGATCTCAACACTTAAAAAAGTATATTATAACTACGTACAGCTCATGATCGTATCTATATAAGTTACTCGACTATAATTTAAATTGAGCATTATAAAAATGTAGTTCCACCAGACTATACATTCGCGCACTGTTTTGTTTAATTTATATTACGTGTTAAACGTCATTTTGATCGTCGAAGATTTAAACCAACCATATTGCGATCAAGACATTCCCTAATGTAACTGCCTCAGATTGCCTGTGGTATTTCTAAACTTATTTCAGTTCCAGATTTAATTTTGTGGGAATTCGGTAGTTTGTGCAAAATGAAATTGGTAGACTATGCCGGGAATTTTTCCAATAGGGGAAACGTATATTGAAAATGCCACAAACAAACAATTTGCAAAACACCTTCGTATTAAATGCCGATGTATTTGTAGCGCATTACAAGGATGTTGATAGAATAACCATATTTAACTTAGTAAATGGTAAACGCAGAAACGTTATAAGACAGACAATCGTCAAGTTAGCTTGTGATTATGGGAGCGTTCTCATACGCGTAATCGTCAAATTGGCTCGCGGCCATCATCGGGCTCAATTGCAGTGTGTCGTGTATGGTCAAGAAGTTCCTTCAATTTTGCTAGAACCCATTAATGCTATTGGCAGGTTCGAATCTGCAACCCTTACACTGCGATATTCGGTCGACGGCAAAAGTTGTGGCTGCTCGCTCTTCTGGATCGTGATAACTTTTAGCATTTGTGTACTGCGGCATGTAATGCTGTATCTACAAAAGGTGAAGCACACAAACGACGTGACGCAAACAATAAGTGCAAAAGTACCCGTTCAACTGCGAGCAGTGTTTAGCTACTTTTGTTTTCAAACTAATAAACCCATTTAAGGTAGTTTTTTTTATAAAAACTGATTAAAAAACAAATGAAGTTTTACCAGAATACTATAGTTCTAGCGGTTAAATACAACATTAGTATACGATATACTAAAAAAACTAGAAATATTTCGAAATATGATATACCACAATAAAAGCAGAAAGTGAAGCGTGTCCGAATGTCGGCAATGGCACCCGTTTGATGGCACCAACTCCATACATAAACAAATTTTCTAAATCCAAACAACACATATGTATGCTATGTAACTAATAAAAGTTAATGTAAAATAAAAAGACAAACAAATGAAAATGACACTCTTGAAAACATGATAAAATGGCAGGAAGATAACTTTATTGTAAAACAGATTTAGATGGAGAGGGAAAGTTTATTTAGTTTACATCTTACATGTGTGAGAATGTCGGAATCTCAACGCTATAAAATGGTTAGGAAGACGCATATGTTGTACTATACTGTCGGATATTAGCACTTCCGCCTTTACAATACGAAACTGCAAGGAGTTAGATAAATAATTGATTGTGTTAAATGGTGTTACACAGCGTTGGGCTGCCTATTAACTGTCCACACAATTGATTTAAAAAAACATCAAACAAGATAACTTCATATTACACAATGCATTCCCATCATACAACATTGCGTCCATTATATTAGTGTGTTACGTCCGAAAGTACAAAGTGCATTTTTTAAGTACAAAGAAGTAATAAATTCATTTCCTGGTCGCGCGGCAACGAACACCTGGACAAAACAGCATCGAAAATGATAAAAATAGAACAGCGACATTATTTTGATCACCAAGTTTGGTTTGTTTACAAATATTTTGACCCAAAGGTTTTGTGGTGTATAAAATAGGAGCGACTTTGCAGATACATGGGGAGCTCCATACACGACCATGTGAAGTATCAAAGTGGCTGTGTACGGTCGCCACGGATAAATTCTAAATCATTGAAATTTTAATTTCGACCTCGTTTTGTCGCCGAGCAAAGTTTGTTCCTCACACCCAACCTCTGCATGCAATTACCATGACAACATTATGATGATTCCATGGGTTTAGGAGGAATGGTAGGCTTCTGTGGCAAAGCCGGCTTTGTTGGAGCGTTGTTGTTGTTGTTGTTGTTATTATTGTTGTTGTTATTGTTGTTGGCGTTTTCCTCCTATAATCACAATTCAGTTCTTTTACATATTTTATAATACAGAAGTCGTACATTGCCCGAATCTAGTACTAAAACTAGTAGTTTTAATTACATACAAGACAATGCAATGGCTCTGGCGATTGATACGCATGAGGAAATCTACCGATTGCCTATATTATAACGCAACTAAGCGTTTCTCCGTCCAAGGGGATAAAACATGAATATCTCATCCGTCTCACGCAATTCCGGCAAAGGAAAATAGAGAAGCAGTTAATTCTGCTTGGTTCCCGATCATATACCTCCACTCTTGTGTATATTTAAACCTTAATCAGATGTAGTGCGTCCACAGTGTAGTCAATTGGCAACACCAACTTTAAGGATACCATATAGAAATCATATTAATCACAATCATTCAAAACACGAACCTTTGGCAAAAAAAAAGAAGAAAACTTGCACACAGTTGAACAACTGAACTTACAGTTGAAGTGGAAGATTCATCATCTTTAACACCAGCGAGTTCATAATGCTTCTTCCGTAACGAGCCCAGTTTCACTCGCTCCTGCTGTAATGCTTGTTCTAGTTCCAGAAGTTTCACCTGCGGATAGAGCAATGTTGAAAAATGGGATTTCCGAGACATTTTGCTTGAGCGAAACTTTATCAACTTTCAGTTTAACACACAGAAATACAAGTCATGGAAACAACTAGTTATTATCCAATAATCGGAATAAAACAATATGCCCTCCGAAGTGCTGAATAAAGATAGTACCGGAACTATACACGCACTTACTTATAATGACGACCCAAAAATATTTCTTTTATGTTAAGACCTTTTTAATGTGGGCTAAACTTTATATAAAGTTATCAACGTCACCTGCGAATCCATTTCTTTGCGTTTAATCTGGGTGAGAGTGATCGCAGTTGCCAGACCTTCAAGCGAATCAGAAACCTCATCGAGTTGTCGTCTCCCAGCGTTCGTTGATGCCACCACTCTCGCTGTTGCGCCGTTAACATTCCGAGACGCACTTTGCAAAGTTTTCAACTTCCCGCTTTCTTTGCTAGCTTTCACCTTGTGTGGGAGGGAGCAAAATGGTATTATTTTCTCGTTTAACATATCTTTAAAGACTTTTCTACCATATCGTTTAACTGTTTAAAGATGGCTAGTATGTCAGTGTACATTGCTTTAAAAGATTAAAGAAAGTTATATGAGATATTTGGTAAAATGGGGTTTTCAGACCCACATGCCTGGTATAAGTGCTACCAGGCAATAATAATGTACTTTGTATAAAAGATACTATCAAAGATAAGTAATTTAAATTTTGATATGAATATACGAGATGTTTTAATAAAGTCTTCCCACCCTAGATGCTGCCACGAGTTGCGCAGTGGAAGCTGATATTTCATGAGAACAAACCACAAGTTCCTCAAACTTGCCATCTCCCTGTATCACCATGTCCGCTGCGTCTCTGTGGATCAGTTGAATATGACTTGTTGCATAAATTGTGATGATGCGGAATATGTAGTTATGAATGACAGAAAATATTTATGGACATTTTTTTCAATCTAGATAAAAACAACCAAGAGCGTTCTGAAAAATAAAAGTACCATGCTCAAAGCAATTGTAATAATTTTGACACTTGATCACCAATAATGGTGCAAATTTTAAAACAGGTATTTTCAATAGCTATGAAACACATAATCTACTGTGTTTTCCTTGTCTGACTGCAAAGTAAACGATTTTCATCCATAAAATGATCAATAATTTACAGCGGATGCAGTTTTGAAATGAATGCATGTTCTGCTTTAACAATTTTCTGTACTTTTTCCAGAAAGTAATTTTTCAAAGTTGGGTTTATTGATGGTGATATTGAAGTTTAGAAACAAGGACGACGTACGTGAGCATGGTGGCTCCCCATCCAACTGCTTTTGCAGCAGAAATCAAACCTTCAGTCCATCGTGAATTTTTCATGTAAAACTCGGTGGATGATGAGGCTCCCTGTTGTGAAGACTTCGTTACAAGATGAAAGAGATTATTTTACTTAAAAATGCACAAAATGAGAAATAAAATTAAAAAAGATGAAATGACGGTACTCAGTAGTATAACAGCCTTTTTTTCAATAGTTATTAGTGTAGCAGTGGAACTGCTAGATATTTATGTCCAGAAAACAATATAAACAATTTGTATTTATAAACTGCAGAAATGCTTAGTGACTACTTACACACAATAAACAAATTTGGCAAGTCCAAACATTTCATAAAATAATACAAATTTTATTTTAACCACATTTTCAGCAAACTTAAAAATATATTTTTATCGGGAACTTGAACCTCAATATTTCGGATTACCACATGCCAGATTCATGAATGTGAAGTTTAAGAGTAAAAAGAGAGACGAATGCAACTTACTCTTCCTTGATCCACTATCTCCCTCTGCAAATCCTTTGAAGAAGTGATGAGGACTCTGATGAAGTTCATGAGGTCGGTGCAGGAATCCAGGATTCTGGGTCGAAGCAAATAGTAAGGCTTGAGAGACAACAATTTAAATAGAAAAACTGAAATGTTCGGTATGTGTGCAAAACAGATATAATACTCTGGCGAAGCTATGAGGAGAAATTGAATATAAATTTGATCAAACAATTTATCTGATTATTTGTACAGAAGAAAAAATGAAAACTTGATCGGCTACCTTTCATTGACCTCAAGATTGACCCCACTATCTCGCTGTCGTGCTTCATTGAGCAAGGCTTCAATACGTTCTGCTGCTTGCTCGACAGCAAGCGTGGTAGAAGCCATCTCCTGCTCGACGAGGTCATGCAGGTCACCACCTCCCACATCACTCATCTTCGGCAGCAGATCCTGTATCCGAGGTCGAGTGGTTGGTACACAGTTGGTGAGATTAGAATCCATGTTTTATTAAGTGAGAAAAATTAAATCTTTATGCTCAAATTACATGCAAAAAAGCAGGTTTCCTATGAATGTTTAAAGGAAACTGCCTCTATAATCTGAAATAAAATGTTTTATTTATTTACCTTGGCTGTGTTTAAAATATGATCCAACTTCTCATGAACAGTCTTAGAGTCAGAGGAGTTGTTCGGAGATTTCAGGTCTTCGAGGAAGGAGAGAGTTTCTTCACCACAAGTCCGACATGCCTTTTGCAACGCTAGAACCAAAAAATTATGTGAAGCGAGCTAAAATGTCAACATGTTGCAAAAAGCTGTATTGGGGCTGATGATAAATTTGTATTAATAAAAATTGGCCACAGATTTATTCTTTTTTATTACCAGTTTTCAATACCTTACAAAAATATTTTAAAAAATGCTACTAAATTTTAAACGATGTTGCTTAGTTGAAAAACATATGGATTAATTTGTATACCAATTGACATACAAATTTAGAGCACATTAGTAATTAAAGCCGTTGGTAATACCCACCCAATCTGCCATTGAAAGCAAGGCAGCATGAAGAAATTATTGTGAGTATGGGCGCAATATTAATAATTAATATACAAACTATCCAGGGCTAGAGGCTATATTTCACCATTATTCCAGCCGCACAAAATATATTGGTTGCCATAACAGACTTGTTTAAATAAAGACATTTTGCAGCCTGATAAAAATAATGGATTATTAATCAACTGAGAATTGAGATTTAAAAATTTAACTGCTGGTGGATTCAAATAAATCAAATCAAATTCTACACAAAGTAGATTGATATCAAGGATAAATTAGTAATGCCAAGATATTTAGTTAAATGCAGAAATAAGTTATTTGCATTCATTCAAGTTTGATTTGTGTTAAAAAGAGTTAGAAACGTAGAAAATGTAACTGAACATTAAGATTGTTTATTGTACACCGTTATTTGGTATTAATATAAATGAGGGTTAATCATTGCGATTCGATTAGTTTGCAGACATCCACAAGGTTGACAAACTTACCAAAAACCGAGTCAAACAAATTGAACG
>CH002827.1:4723699-4757495 GCA_000149265.1 Ciona savignyi | reverse complement strand
TGTACATTTTAAAATTATTCTTAAAATTTAAATGTGAACCAGTTTTGCGTAATAATCAAAAAGAATTACCACTTTTTTTTAGTTGACCATACCTTTTAATGTATAAAAGAAAATTTTGTGGTAGACCTTCGATTTGCGTCAATGTTTACACCAATCGCAGATTATATCATACATACAGTATTTGTAGTTGAATTTTTTATATCTGTACACAAATCAACCCTGACCAGCAAACTACGTGTATATCTCTTCCTCAGTCCCGAGAGAAAGTATTTTATATATATTTCTACAGAAGCCAACCTAGATAAGAGTACCACCAGCCCGCCTCTGTCACATTTCCAATCGTATAAATATGTGCACATAAATTAACCTTGATAAGCACACATCATCTGTGCATCTGTCCCACATTTTCAGTTACAATACAATCCTATATATTTTGTACGCAAAACAACCCTGATGAGCGCACATGTTTTTCTTTCACATTTTCGCATTCTTTGACAACGTAACCCTCCGACCCATCGCACCTTCTCCGAAACTATCCTAATTATATTTCCGTACTTAATCGTTAATGCACTGACATCAGGATATATAGAGACAGCACAAGACAGATCTTACGGACATTTCCTAGATAGCCCATTATAAGATGCTCTATTATCTAAATAGACGAAGTAGGCTACTGTGTGTGCAGTGTGTTAAAATTAGATGTAACGTAGCCTATATTTTGTATTGCGTCCTCTTTTCCTTTCAGCTACAACTATGTTTAGTTTAGTTTATTTTTTGTTTCCACGATGAAAACACGAAGTGGGACTATCGGTAAAAATTTGGAAAACGGGAAAAAACGGCAAAACGACAGTCGTTAGAACACGTCTAAAAAAAGAAATAGACTATTAAAATTCTGTATAATTTGACGTGGCCGCTAAACCCAATGAATGTTTTAGTTAGCATTCTTGCAAAAGAGAAACGAAAATAAATTTAACTAATTTCCAGTCTTAGCTTTTACAAAGTTGGCAGAGTAATTAAGTAAAGATTCAATTGCATAAATTACCTTATAAACTAAACAAAAGCTTTATATATAAAAATGGGAGTGGAGCTACAACGTGTAAAGGGCACGTGCTGTTAAACTTGCAAGGCGCCAGTACGGTGAGAAAAAGGCAATTGTAAAATCGAAGAGTTGTTAGTGACGTATAAATTAATCAGCTGTAGCAATGATTTGCGTAGTTTGCTGTCTGAATGCTAGGTAGTACGTTGTGTTAGATAACCTGTATGCAATTCAGACTGACTTTGTAAAGTTAAATGTTTTGTGCTTTTTATTATGTGCAATTAAAGAAATATATACAGTGATTTTATTTTGGCGGCGGATTGATAATGGACTAAGAAACAGTTTAAAAATATTAGCCTTCACATATTTACGTTAACAACCCAGAATTTACTAACGTTATATTTTCCTATTAAGGTAACGAGGTAGACCTGTTAACCTACTGTTGAAACAACAGCATATTAGTTAATTTTTAAAGAATGTTAATGTGATTAGACCTGGCATATAATCGTGTGTGGCCATTCGCAACGGTACAACCAACCAGCATTGAAATTATGAGACGAAAATCACGTTATTTATTTGTCCTTCTATTTATTTGGTTTGGGGGAGTTCTATATTATTTTGCAAATTTTACTAGATCTGAAAGAAATGCTCCTGTACACATGGAAGAAGTAAGTACCTGGTTTAAAATTGCATTTAGTGTATTTTGTAAATTGTGCAAAAACGTTTAAGTTTTTTTTTTGAAAATGATCATTATCTTTAATAAATTTTTTGTTATTTTTGATTTTAAAGTGCTCCACTAAGCATATAAGTACCAGAAAATAAGCAAATGTTTGTCTGAAGGTTGGTTGATCAAAACTACACACTTAACCATGTCAGTTTGCAACAATGCAAAATTCCCTATGCATACATGAGTTTTATTATTGTTAGCCTAGACATATTTTTATTTTTTCGGTGTTGATTGCATGATATGTTATTTTTTGCATTTTCCTCGACATTTCATAACAGTATGTGCACTTGAGTAGTCACTTAACGGACGTTGCTTGACATCATTGAAATTATATACTGGGTAAAACACTCTAATAGTTCTGGCAACCTAATTGCGTATTTCAACATAGCTATGGTTTTTGATGACTCTGTTATTATGCTCCGGATTTAAACAGCAGTTAGACTAATCTGCATTTATGCACAGTCATGTATACAGAACTTAAAGCTTAGGACAAAACAAATATTCATTTTTAACAACATGTGATGCACAAATGTTTGTACTTCTACAAAATCATTTTCTAATCAATATGCAATCGAACAATATCTTGTCAGCAAAATTGATTGCCCACCCATGAGACTGTTAGCTTGTGCAGTGCATTACCAGTAACAATAATAGGATAGTAATATAGCCAAAATGGTGCTCATTCCCATGAGAGACCGCATAACATTCATTATAACACGGCCGATTATCAATACACCACATTCAGGTCTCTCGGTATCTCAGTGGTTTGTTATTAAATACTACACTGTTAATATGATCCGACTGGATAAAATGACAACCTTGCTTGGGGGATTCACTTTATATGGAGTATAATATTGGGGTTAGAACATGGTATGCAACCAGTTTGCATGAGCTCTTGTTGAATGAGGGTCACTGTCCGAACAATTAAAGACATTTGAATGAAATGTGTGGTAAAATCACTTATTTTAGCCTTTATTTCTCACAATACCGTTATACAATAGAATATATTTGTGTATATAGTATTGTGAAGTTTGTTAATGAGACCTCAAATCCAAAAAAATATATATATATTATATATATATATATATATATAGTTAACTAATGAACCTTTGGTTAGGATTGCTTTTGGATTGTACAACACAATATACAAAATGTTTTGTGTAACAATAAATACCATATCATTAAAATTTAACAGCAAAAGACAGTTGAGGTAATTGAGTCGGGTGTCACTGGTTATTATTCTATACCTAATCAGATTATAAGTTATGCGGCCAAGACGTTTGTTACAAAGAGGAATTATCATGTGCATATTGCTATACTAATATATACATTTTTTAGCAAAATATCTTATTGTTCCATTTACCTTTTAACAAGGATTTTTTATACATCTTTAACATTTCAGACAGATTTGGATATCGAAGAAAATTTCAACCCAAATTTAAGTGACTCAAAACACAAAGATTCATTGTTTAATGACAATTTCGACAAAGACAGTTATGATGATATAAGTGATCCGAATAATAAAGACAATATATATAAGAAAAAAGCAGATTTGTTGGGAAAGTTATGGGATAACCATAGACCCACTGATCACGCTGAAAAATTACATTTTCAACCGAATAACTTTATTCCGAATAAAAAACGAGGAATTCCGTGGAGAGACTTTGATGAGGTCGGGTATATAGGTGCCACGGCATTGCGTCATGGAGAGGACAAATATAAAAGAAACAAATTCAATCAACAAGCATCAGATCATTTGAAGTGTGATCGCTCCATTCCAGACACAAGAAATTCACTGCAAGTTACAACTTATTGCTTTATACATGCTATGATATAATATGCAGAAGGCTTTATTTAAAGCTGTTGTTTGTGCAAAAAGTGGAACCATTTTTTGCACAAAATTGTTACTTTGCAAAAAGCCTATGTCCAGGTTGTTTTGTGTACAATGCGAAACTTTTCAAACTGTTTTTTTCTCTAAATTGTTTTGCACAAATAATCTATAATTTGCAAAGTGAACCTTGTGTTCCGGTTGTGTAGAAATTACCCTGGCTCAACAATTTGTAGCTTATATCATGATTGCTTTAAATATTACCCAACAAAAGTGTTTAAAAAAGCAAGAAATTTATATATTTCACTTATTGTATGCAAGGTAGAGTTAACTTTGTTGATAATTAAATATTAGCCGAAATACTGTGACTGTATATAGCCCAAAGTGATAAAAACCTTAAAATCCGCAGTTGTGCCGCGAAGACTTGGGATGTTTCCAGACTACCAGCAACCAGTGTTATTGTTACATACCACAATGAAGCAAGATCAACTTTACTTCGTACCGTTGTAAGTGTGCTCACCAAGAGCCCACCAAGTTTAATTCAAGATATCATTCTTGTTGATGATTTCAGTGATAATGGTAGGTTTTTTTTCATTTTTCCCCCTTTTTTATAATAATTCACTTTTACAAAGTATTTTATTAATGAATAGGGATTGTTTGGAAAGTCTGGTTTGCTATTTGTGTGCTAGGCCTGCGCACCAAATATATATATTTGGTTCTTAATTATAAAAAGTGTTAACAAACGAGTGATGAATTAAAGTGTTGTAACTGTGGCATGTTTATTGTTTATGCACATATGCTATACATGTGAACCAAATTTAAATATTTTTTCAAAATCAACAAAAACTGCATATTTATGCTACAAAAAGTCAAGTAAAATATAAAAAGATTGTAATAAGCTTCTGCACAATTAAAAAACCTCCGCTTTTGCTAAAACCCATGAAAAACCATCAGACAGAACAAAACTCGTAAAATGTTTATCATGAAATAAAATTAATTTCACAGAACCATAAATGTTAAACCGTTTCATAAATTTTAATAAACATATTTCTTGCAAAGATCATGACAGAAAAACGCTTTTCTAATGAATTAATTTTTGGTTGCGACCAATCTCAAATATTGAAATAAATAGAGGAAAAGGACCCATTTCCGTATAATAGAACAATAAAGATGCTTATATTTTCATATATTTTCCATTTGTTATAACTAAATATAGAATTTTTTTTACTACCCAAAATCCAAGCACATCGAAAATTAAACTGTTTTTTTACCTTAAAAAAACTGCTATTGTGTTATGTGCCACATATTACTGTCCCTTAAAACATGCATATACATCAATGATGTTAGCATTAATAGCTAATTAACCTCGGGCAGTTGTGTGGCCAACTATGATTGACACAATCTAGTCACACACAACTTTCAAAACCTATCTCAATCTAGATCCAGTGGTCCTGGGAACAAAACCAGACATAGTAAAAAAAAAAAACATTTCAAATATTGTATTTAATATCGACAAGTTTTAAAACATCTCTATATTCAGCTGAAGATGGACAACTTCTAGCCAAAATCGAAAAAGTCCGGGTTTTAAGGAACAACCAGCGTGAAGGTATTGTTTTGATGTTTTTCATTGGTTGGGTGGAAACCAAATAACGGGAATTCTGGGGATTACCCCCATTCCTACGTGTTGGTATTATTTGAAACATTTATTTGGTGTAACAGCAAGAGCAACTCAGCTTTATGCACATGAAGTGTCTCATGAGTTAATGACAGCCACATATAAAGTAAAGTTAGGTTTCCTTCCGCAAGGCTGTAAATGAACCTAGAACCCGCACAATAAAATACCCCCACTCGACTGTGAGCATGAGGCTACAATAAAATACCCCAACTACGACTGTGAGCATGAGGCTACAATAAAATACCCCAACTCGACTGTAAGCATTAGGCTACAATAAAATACCCCAACTCGACTGTGAGCATGAGGCTACAATAAAATACCCCAATCGACTGCGAGCATGAGGCTACAACCCCAGCAATCACCCAGGCTTAATGAGATCGAGGATCAAAGGAGCAGACGCGGCGACGGCTCCCGTCCTCACTTTCCTAGACTCGCACGTGGAATGCAACAAGCACTGGTTGGAGCCGCTGCTCGAGCGAATAGCGGATGACAGGACGGCCGTGGTGTCTCCCATTATTGACGTCATAAACATGGACAACTTCGAGTACGTCGGTGCCAGCGCTGATTTGAGAGGAGGTAATTCGTGGCGTTTTAGATTTGGTCTATTAATCTTCGCGATTTTACCGTAAATCTCTGTTTGAACAAGTATTAGCGGGGCCGCTCACCTACCGCACGGCAAACAGCATTGATCTTCTTAGCATAGCCTTAAGCATTCATCAAAACGATAATTACCAGTTAAACTGTTTGTGCGTTATGATATCCAAGTCATGTGTATTACTCCGCGTCCAGCCGACCGCATTATTGTCTACGCCGTGCAGGTAATAGCTGGAGGGCAATATATTGGTCGTCTGTCTTTCTAATATATCAAACACCGTTTTCTAGTTTGTTTTCGCTATTTTCTATTTCTAGTCGGTGCGCTGCTTCACAATTCACGTCGTCGGCGACCTTTATTACGTCATAATGGGATCAGTGTTAAGCTTTGCGCATGGCCGCACACGACGGAATATGTAAATCATCCTGTTATGTGCTGTCTGTAAGAGTCAGAACCTAGTTCACAATTATCAAAGAAATGCGGGAAGCCGGTAGTATGTGCCAATATATGACTTTGGGTTTTTGTTTCGAGAAAACATTGTATCACAATAAAAAATAAGTTTACCCTCGAAAATAATTGTATGGATAGCGTTTTTATTATATTTAACACATTAAAACAAGCTAACAGGTGTTGTTGTTTAATTGAACACTTAACATACAAAAAACGTGTGGTGTTAAATTTTTACGTGTCATATTGTAGGTATCCTTGTGCTGGTATGGCAACTGGATTGCTTCGAATCAATTTGCATTTTGGAATCAATAATTTCGACTATTTCTAAAACGCAATTTAAATCGAAAACATGTTTTTCGTGGAAACTGGCGTGGTTCGAAAATAATCAATAATCATGCATATTTGACCACCGACGTAATCACGAAATTTATGTTCAAATTTTAAATATTGGCTTAATAGAAGCTATTCATTTCAGACTTTTCGGTAAGTATTTGCAAACACTGATTGGTGTTGATTGAAAAAGAAACGTAAAATAGTCACAGAAACGCCTTCAAATAAACAGCGTCACATTGGCTTTAAGCGTTTTGCTCAGTCCAAGCTACAGATCGATACATTATGCTCCGAAATAAGTAAAACTCGTCGTGCTTAGTACGCGCCCTTGACGCAACGCGATGAAATATACCCAAATACGGCAATGCTAAAAGTAGGGAAAAAGGGGGAAGGAGGAAAACTTCTAACTAAAACAACGAAAACCAATTGTAACCCTGCCATAAACACTAATCTCAACTCCAAAACTAACCCAAACTCTAAAACCGTGTTTAAAACTAACTATAATACCCTAATATTCATTTTAGGGTTCAGTTTCCCTTTTTTAGCCCCCCCCCACCCCCCAAAAAAATACCCGAGATCCGAAATGGCAGGTGTAAGTTCCCATTTAGAATGCACAAACAACGTCGTTAACTTTCCAGGTTTTGATTGGAATCTGGTTTTCAAGTGGGACTACATGACTGCCGAGGAGAGGCGCAGAAGGTCCTCCAATCCGATTGTCCCGATCGCGTAAGTCGCGTTGTTATTTGGACTGAATCTCAAAAGGGCGTCGTGATCAAGTTTGTGTCATGTTTTTACTCACAGCACGAACATGCTCTTTATATGAAAGTCAACGTTGATAAAGGCGCGCGCTGTTCAGTTGTACCACTTTCACATACGTCCCACATATATTTATATAAAATTAACTTAAATAAGCGCACCAACTGTTCAATTGAGCAATTTTTACATATTTTCGTCTATTTATACTCAAATTAACCAAGTCACCAGCTGTTTAATTGTACCACTAAGTCTCGTGTATATATATATTTATACACACACACACAAATCAACCTTGATAAGCGCACCACATGCTCATCTCCTCACATTTACGACCGAATCCCACAGGTCCAACTTTATAGCTTTCTCCTGACCCCACAAATTATTTGTAACAAGTAATCAATTGGTGTTGCCGGGTACGTTTCCACAATACCGTGGTTCGATACTTTATTCAGTTTCCGAAACCGATCTGGCAGCACTGGTACTTCATTATTAATTGATTAGAATTCGTAATTTCGACACCAGCGGCGAAAAGGGGTCTTACGGGAATTCAGATCAATCTGTTGCATCACAAATAATTTGTTACGTCACAACAAAGATTGTTCTAAAGCCCAAAGGCGGTTGTTTGGTAACAATCGCGGTTTTGACTCATAGTGCCTTATACGACGAACAAAAGAATGATTTATACGACTGAATAGAAGTGTTCTTAAACTCTCCCGATTACGTAGACTGAACAGTTCAATTATCCCCCTGCTATGTTAAATTTTCTGATTTTCATTCACCAAAATCGATCGGTTTCAATCAGTTAGTTCACAAGCCGCTCCAAAGCCATTTCGCTTCATTAATAATATGACGTTTCCCTCAAGCTGCGTTTCCGATTAAAAGATCACGTTTCTTACGTCCTGATCATAATTTTTCTTTATACGTCAACATGGATCAGTACACCATCTGTTGTACATCTTGTTCAAACCTCCTTTAAGTCGCGACCATATTATTGCGTACAAATTAACCTTAAGTAGCACACGCACTATATATATATGTTCATCTGTGCCATATTTTTAAGTCCCGATCATCATAACTGGACGCAAATAAATGTTGCATAAAACGCCAAACATTATAAACCATGACGCGTGTATAGAAATAAATCTCTACAGCAAAACCCACAAAACCTTAAACCGCACCACCGTTTGCCTTCCGAATTGATCGCAACCTTAAGAACACACGATTGTCAATCGTTCGAACTTGGAAATCCGACTAACCGCCACAGATTGTGCCTATCGAATGGCCCAACCCAGCACAGCTGGCTAATTCTGCTTGATTTATCAATTTAAGCGCTATGTAGTTACAGGTCCTTGATCAAATTGGTTAACATAACATGGAAGAATTCGTTATGAATCATGCTACCCAATACAAGTATCGCAGCCTAGGCAGCAATGTAATTCAATAAATCGTTGTCTTTTAGTGTGGCATTACGCAACCTTTGCAAGGCTTAACATACAAGATCATAAACATTGCGCCTTTAGTGACATGGTTATACGTAAATAAACTTATACAGCCATAGTTAATTGATTATACCAAACAAGGATTCGCTTCCCTCGATATGTTTGTTTAAGTTTATGTAAAGTACATTGATTTTGGGATATTGGAAAAGCTGCTGCGTACAGGCTATACCGCTCACGCCCAGAGTCTCACACTAACAACACACCCCGATATGAATGCCTCATAAAACCGATTTAAACCCCCTATAACCACAGAACTCCAATGATAGCTGGCGGTCTGTTCTCTATGGACAAATCTTATTTCAACCAGCTTGGCAAGTACGACACAGCGATGGACGTATGGGGCGGCGAGAACCTAGGTACGTGTTTATAACGTTATCATACTCCTATGATAACCGTCCGTCTGTTAATTTGATGTTGACGTATTTTTGTAACATCTTTAATGACGTCGAAATTTGACATTACTGATGACGTCATCACTGCAGAGATATCCTTCCGAGTGTGGCAGTGTGGTGGTCGATTGGAGATCATACCGTGCAGCAGAGTGGGTCACGTGTTTAGAAAGCAGCATCCTTACACCTTCCCCGGCGGTAGTGGCAACGTCTTCACCCGGTAACAACGTCTATTATGACGTGCATTTGTGCAGTCATCTAAATCAAACGTCATTAAATTTAGTATGATATCGTTCTCAAAATTGATTTTTGCGTTCATTTTACACCCTTTTTTGTGACTGCACCAAACCTATTGTGTCATCATACTTATAAATAATGGTTGTACAGGAACACCCGACGCGCAGCCGAAGTATGGATGGACGATTACAAGGAATACTACTACGCAGCTGTGCCTTCTGCTAGGATGGTCCCGTTCGGAGAGTAAGTTGAATATTTTTGGACTCTCCCAACGATTAAGGGTTTGTGTAACAAAATAGGTTGGGTAACCACTGGTTTGGATAGCTTTGGGAACTCAATTGTGGGCGCGAGGTATTCTGACGATTGCATGTGTGATAACTTTTTCTTTGTTTTTTTATACATTGGAATGAACATAACTGTAACCTGTCTTGTCTATCTATAAACTATAAAACAATGAGCGAATTCTAATAAACCAACTGTGCTTATATTTAGTTTATCATTGTGTGTCGTGGTCTCTTTGATTTTACTTAAGTCGACACGGTTTTGTAGATTTTGTTATTTCCAAAGATCCATTTTATTAAACTAAAAAAACTAGGTTTCGGGTTTTACTGTAAATACTGGCTATGGGGTTGCTGTTATGGGGCTTGCCCGGGGGTGAACACACTTGCAAAAAACGCGTAGAAACAAAAGCTCTGAACGAATGATGTTCCCATCTGGACTGTTTCCCTCCGAGTTTGATTGACAGCTTCCTTTTCTTAGCATCGAGGATCGGCTCGAGATTCGACGAAGGAACCAATGCAAACCGTTTAGCTGGTACCTCGAAAACGTCTATCCCGAACTGAGGTTGGTTCGATTTAAAGATCTCGGAAATCCTATTGGTTTCCTGTGTTCCTACGTAGCACTGCTTGTTGCGTTTAAGACTTTTTTATTTTGATTTATCTTTAAAGTCGCGAGCATTTTTTTGGATTTGATTTTTTGTGATTACCTACGCATTATTCGGAAAATAATATAAACTAAATAATATTAACGAACCTCTTTTTTTGTATTTTCATCACAGTATACAATGAATAAAGTTAAACATAAGATAAACCAAAATAACGACCGTCATTAAAACTGTGACGTAACCACCCCCGACTTCACACAGAGTGCCTGGCAAAGAAGCGGTTTCGTTCGGTTCGATAAAACAGGGCAACGGGCAGTGCATCGATACGCTGGGTCACGTGTTGAACGGTAATGTCGGGTTGTACGAGTGCCATGATGCGGGAGGAAACCAGGTTCGTTCTCTTCGATTTTTGTCGCGTTTCTATGGTTTTATTTGGATACGGACGTTTATACCACCGGATTAAAAATGCATACATTCGCAAACGGACATTTCAATTTTTGCTGTTAATGATCTAATTCTAGACACTTCTGTTATGTTAGATCAACCCATTAATCCGCTGGTTCACTCAATTCTTAAGTGCCTTTTCCTAGTACAGCCGATGAAGCTGCAGCAATTTTGGAGCCACAACCTGTGTTTTGCTTGCAAAACGCTGACACTCTAACTGACTTAGCAAACCGGATGGGAATTTAATGTGAAATAGATCACAAACCACTTTATGACAACCCAATAAAAACTGTTTTTAAACTGCTGAATAAGATTATGAGATTTGGATTTTGTAGCGGCGGTTATATTTTAAACATGGACGAAATAATAGTATAAGGCTGTTGTGCCTCCAAATCATTATATATATGACGTCACATTATAGGGTATTACGTCACAGGAGTTCTCCATGAACAAAGAAATGCAAATACGTCATCAAGAACTTTGTTTCACCGCCGGAGAGGGCAGTAGAGAGGGAAGCGTCGTAAAATTAATGCATTGTGACGTCAACAATATTCTGCAGGTTAGTGATATCCTCGTATGTCAGGGGTCGGCAACCTTTTTATAAATATTATCATAATGAAATCAACTCCGCGTGCCAAACATTATTATGTATGGTTACTATAGTCGACTACCCAATTTGAATATCTGTAATCGGATAAGGAGAAGTTTATTTTATTACTATTTTTGTACATTTTATAGGCATTTGAAGTTTTATTATAGACAGTTTAAGTTTGCACATGCTTTTAGTTTAGATTTTGCGTTCGCGTCAAATCACGCGACGTGCCATGAAAAATAACTCTCTGGTGGCACCCGTGCCCGCCCCCTATCGTTTAACATTTTGTGTATACTATCCATAGTCTAGTTTCTGTAGCTATTGCAATGTGTGGATGGTTAAATTATATATATCTTTTTATTGGAAAGACTGGCTTTATCCATTAGTGTCGCAATACACGTTATACCCACAGCCACAGTCGAGTTGCTTAAGCTATCACAGTGAGTGGATATTTGTTTCATTTATATCTTTGCGGATGGAAACCCACACTTTATCCGCGGGTAGAGTAATGTTCCTTGCACCTACAGTCTAGTTGCTTTAGCTATTCCAATTTGTGAATGGTTGATTCATTTATATGCTCGTTTATAAAAAGCCCCGCTTTATCTATGTTCGACATTTTGTGCCCCATATAACCACATTAAATTGTACTTTCTTTAGAAATTCGAGCAAAACAAAAGCCAGCTCCGATTATTCAAGTCCATGTACTGCCTGGACAGTAGTCATGAGCAAGAAACTGGGATCGTCCTATCCAAGTGCAACCATAGCCGAACTCAGCAGTGGAGGTTCACCATGGGCGAGTCTTAATTTAGGGAATTATTACGTCACTACCAATGACGTCTTTGATTCGTCATCATACCACCCTTATTTCATCATCGCCGCGCTCAGCTGATACAAGCCATACTTAATCAACGCTGCTTTACTAATTCGTGACGTCGTACTTTGATGACGTCACAGCAGTCGCACTTAGAACATAGAAACAATTTTTTTGCGGTACATTTCTGTTTTGTTACAGTGTAGGGAAAGTGCAATAGAGAAATTTACCTTGGATTCGTCTGCAATAGTTTGCAGTCTTTGTTAGACACAACTTTGAAAAATTATTTATTTTTGCCGAAAGATTTTATTCTCTGCTGCCCCCTACTGAACACAGTGTTTTAATGGAGTTTTAGCTTTAGCTTGAACAACGAGCTCTTATTAGCTTCTCATTGTGCTAATAAAATATAGAAAATCTTAAAATCGTTGTTGTTTACTTATTTCTTTCGCAAAGTTTAAACTATTTGTCCTACCGGTTGGTCTGGTGGTTTAGTCGTCGCTTTTCAATCGAAAGTTTGCAGATTTGAAACTGGTCGCTAGGTAGTTGGTTGTGTCCTTGGGCAAGGCACTTAACGGACATTGCCTAAACCTCGCGGATTAATGGGTTCTACCAAATTAAAGGAAATCATACGCAGCACACTACAATAGCTCCGGTTACCCGACAGTACGGTAGACGCGAGGTGAACTGATTATTGCCCGTGTGTTAACCCCCTTGGTTTTCCCATTTACGGGGATAAACATAAATATCCTATCTACAACCGACCGTTTACATTCCCGAATACAAAATTTAGATGTACTATCGTAAAAACCAACCACTCGACTGTTGGCACGAGGTTTATAACCGTATTCTTGTACAAAATACGTTTCATTATTTCCAACCCAGTTGTATAGAATACTCGTAAACACTGTAAGTCAATATTTGATTATCCAAATATTATAACTTCAATATTTGCCGACAAGTTTTCTAAAAAGGTTGGTTTCGGAGCTTTCATGATATTATTTGGCAGCAACAAACGACGGAAACTAATCTTTCAAACTCATTCGCCACTTTAAATTCGATTGCATTAAATAATCTCTTGGATTCTCCATACGGTCTAAGCGAGGTATTTACTTATTTTTGGCGTCTATTTCTCTTGCTCAATGTACATTTTTTTCTATTACATTAGTATAATATTGTTTTTACTTTACTAAATGTTTAATTAATTGGGACGGGGGACACAATAGTGTCTGTATCTCGTGCTTAACGTACCGAATGCGCAAACCGCCGTTCGTTAAAACACCCAGGCTTTTGTTACAAAACCTACTACATGTCCTCAACCAAGTTGATAGAACTATAAGACTGTTATATTTAAATATAATAATAATGTTTATCCCCGAGTTTTAAAACACACATCGTCCGACAAATACCTTGTGGAATGTGTAGTGACTCACTCAATGAATCTGCTAAGCGGTCCGACAAAATCAAAAGTTTAAAGTTGCTATTTGTGCTAAGATAAATTATCAGATTTTTAATTTTATCACGCTCTGCGACTTAAATTTAAACAAAAAAATGAAAAAAGGATATATAGGATAAATAAATGTATAAAAATAAAACGAACAATTTACATTTCAATGAACTTGAAATAAAAACACACTTAAAAAAACGGAACTCAAAGACAGCGAATAACTACAATCTATACTATTGATCAATCTAGAATTAGGGCAAGTTGAGGTAAACATTTTTTAAAGGTAAATATTTCTCTTGTGTTTTACTCCAAGTCAATACAAGTTTCCCAATCTACACCGAAGTGAAAATAAGAAATATCTCCTGTTACTTTTCGACGCGGTTTGTTTTGCAGTTTATTGCAAAGCAGGTGTTCGGCTGTAAGTGTATAAAGTTGGCTTATGCGTATTGTTTCGCTGTCTGGTTTCTCCATCCATTTAAAATACTTTCTGTACGCCTCTTCGTTCGTATCCAGGTACATTAGATGAGCAGCGAGCTTGGCCGGACTTTCAAAGTCCTCTGCGTGGATGAACGATCCTGGAGGGGCTAGGCGCATCACCGTTTTTTTGCTGGGGCCCCATACAACCGGGACCCTGCCCTTGTAAATCGCCTGTTCCCAAAACTCGCTGGTTAAATAATCAATACAGTGTTCAGAGTTTTCAAAAGCGAGGTAGAATTTGTAGGAATCCAAAACATCTTGGCTCAGTTTTTTATAAGCATTCTGATTTCCGTAGCACCAACCATAGAGATCTAATTTCAATCCAGCTTCGGTAAGTTGGTTGACCAGTTTCATTCTCAATCGAGACCCTCTTAGAAAGTTGCAATCTTTTACGAACCAAATCTGTTGATATAAAGCGGTAAAAAACTTTCCAACAACGAGGTAAAATAATGCAGTATTCTACAGACTATCATAGCATCAGCAACTCGACTGTGGGCACGAGATCTCCTACGATATAGGTTGAAAAATCCCAGCTTCTCACCAAGACGGCTATAAATTATTTAACAATCAATCAACTGTAATACGGTGGTCCCCAAACTGGTTTAACCCTTTGGACTGGTAAGGATAGGATAGGATATTCATGTTTATCCCGATGAATGGGAAACCCAAGGAGGTTAACACATGGGCAATCGTCAAATCAAGTCGCGCCCACCGTCGGGTTATCGGAGCAATTGTAGTGTGTTGTATAAATGAGACATTTCTTCAATTTGGTAGAACCCATTAATCCGCTGGGTTTAGACAATGTTCGTTAAGTGCCTTGCCCAAGGACACAATTCCGACTAGCTAGCGACCAGTTTTGGACCTGCAACCTTTCGATTGAAAGGCGACGCACTTATCCGCCATAATAACCGACGGAGAAAAAGATTCGATAATTTTGCAGAATGATGTTGATTATTTTTACTGGAGACTATATACAGTAGCGTGTCTAGGATGCTAACAAGCGACTTTGTGACGTCACAAGTATGCATTATTAAACCAAAGAACTTCAAGTAACTTGCAAAATAATTGAATGTAAAATAATTATATGCAACATAAAAATTAAACAAAAAAATTGAAGTTAAATATGCGGCCGGTGTGGCCCAGTACCGACTAATCCGATCGAACTTAGAGATCACTGCTCAGACTGCTGTTATAGATCTAGGTTACTTGGGTTATAGATCTAGGTTATATATTGTCTAACTAAACAATATAACACAAAATTCACAAAGCCAACACACAGAACACAATTTTACCCCGAGTCTTTTTTTCCTCGGCATAATTGAGTCAACGAAATCTGTTCCTCTTGAGAATATAACTTGCGCCATCTTCATTCCCAGGTACGGATAGAAAATGTCTGAATTCAACCGGTAAGACATGGTCCAGTTGATGAAAGCGCGATTGAATTTGTTAGGATGTCTATTTTCGCTATTTCGGATGTAAGCTGGGCCTTTGTCGGCCCAAAACACGAAGTACTGACTTGGTTTTCTGGGTAAGATATAACACAGTTATGTTTTTTCACCTTAGCAAGCAACTTACTTATAAATTGCTTAAACAGTGGTATTACCTATACTGACATTTATTGGGGTTGGATTAAAACAGAACACTTCCTTTGTAATCTCAACCAAGCATTGTATTTAAGATAGGATAGGAAATTAATGTTTATCCCCTTGAATGGGAAAACCAAGGGGGGTTAACAGATGGGCAATCGTCAGATCACCTCGCGCCAACCCATCGGGTACCGGAGCTATTGCAGCGTGTTGTATATGATAGACACGTTCCTTCAATTTGGTAGAACCCATTAATCCGCTGGGTTCAGGCAATGTCCGTAAAGTGCCTTGCTCAAGGACACAACCGACCAGCTAGCGACCAGTTTCGCACCTGCAACCTTTCGATTGAAAGGCGACGCACTTAACCGCCACACTAACCGGCGGGATATAATTTTTCAGATAATACAGTTTACAGGAGAGATTACTATGGTAATGGATTTTTTTTAGTTCCCAACTTAGAAACAAATGTATATAGCTTCAGATTGGTTCCTATTTTATCAACCTTTTGGCCTATTTCATCAACCTTTTATCTGCAGACCAACAACGCGCTTAACGATAGTCATACTACGTGGGCCAAACAACCTATAATCCCCGCTATTGTAAACTGTATGTAATAAGGCTTTTACTATTTAAGGCGAAATAAATGGGATGTATCGGATGAAATAAGTCAAAAGAATCCTTGTTAAGTAAAAATATTGTCCTGAACATACAAGGCACTTAAGACTTAACCATATTTCCGTGTAATTTGATGTAACGATGTTGTCATTGTGTAAACATTGATTTCGGATGAAATAATTATTTACCAACTTAGTGGTTCAGTAGCGTGTACCAATACAAACTCTTGATTTTAACTACACGTTTGGTCATTTGTACTTTACTAGCCTTAACTTGCAATTAAAAAAACACACTTTTAAAACACATTTAAAGCAAGTCAGTTGGATTTTTATCACTTAATTGGTCATATATTAACGTAAGCCTTTTTTAAATTGTAACCAAATGTTTACCAAGATCCACGACTTAAATTTTGTCATTTTTGTCATTATACGAAATAAATTTAACTAAACTTAGCACCTATTCCTACCGATAATGTGTCCACGGTATAGGTTCATCGTCCAGGGCTGTGTAATGAAAGACAACGGCAGCTGCATCACGTATTCTGCTACGGTCATAAGTTAGAATACAATTTCTAACACTTTGACCTTCAGGGTGACCCTTCCAGTTTTGGCCCCAAGGTCTCCGCCACGAAAGTATTATGAGTTGGTTTCTGGAATTTTTAGTCGCGTTATAAATAACACGCACGATACTCATGTTATATCAGTGAATGGGAAAACCCATGACGTGGTAACACAAAAGCCGGTCGTCAAATTACGTCGCACCCATCGTCGGGTAATCAGAGTCATTGTACCGTCTTAAAAATAATCGTTTCGTCCTAGGTAACTAATTGTTCTAATATAGGTTAAGGCGGTAAATTTCACTAGGTCCAAGGGAAACATATTAAATGTGTAGTCGTTTTGGTGTACCAATTTATAACTTGTCCCGCTTGAAACTAATTTCATTTAAACGATTAAATGACAAACACTGATGTTTACCTTGAGGCGGGAGCTTGGACGTCATTATTCAACGTTTTTCTGATGTCAGCGGGAATTTCAAAGTCCAAATACAACGCACAGCAAATGCAAACCAAGAATAGTATAGTACTAACCAGTGTAAATATCTGCTTCTTATACAACCGAGACAATCGCACAACGCATGTACTAAACATCTAAAAGCAAGGCTTGGTTAAAAAGGTACACAGAAACACTTTATAGCTGTCGATACCGTGAATACGTCTAGTATACCCTGGTCAGTGTAATAATCCATTCGGCGTTTTCTAAACTACGACGATTGATATGTACAAGAAGTGAAGAAGGAACCCGACTTATCCTGACGCTAATACTAGTCTTTACCACTCAACCAACCCTACATTTGACCACAGCGATAAAAATAAGTTTTTCATTTTCTGATAGAGTTTTTCCCATTGTCTACAGTTGGTTCCACCGGTTAAACATAAATGCCCTAACGCTAAAATATAACCCTCTTGACCTGGGCGACATAAGACAGAACGGCGTTACCAAAGCAAGTTTTAGCGTCTAAATTAAAAATGAGCAATAAAATATCACATCAAAAGGCTTGAACAGAGAATCTGTATTTAGTTTAAGGTAATTTCATATATTTTGGTACTACAGGAATATTTATCATTTTACCCGCAAATTTCGTTTATATGGAACAGCAGCCTTAAAAGTTTAAACTTTAAAATCAACGAGTACCAATGCAGAATACTATCATCAGGGTAGTTATACATACTATTAATTATTACTGGCTTATTATATTTAACAATAATAACAATAGCGGATATGATGGTTCAGTTCCTTTACCGCTTAAGTAACTACGGACTAAACCGACCAAGTCGTTCTGTGCTCAACCTGGACCTTTGCCGGAAAGTAGGGACGTAGGAGGGGCCGTTTGCCAACTATTTTTAGGAATCGTTCACACGAAGTAGTTTCGCTGGGTCTTACCGAAAGGCTTAAATAATTACCATTATTGAAATTTAAACGAACAAGTCGGGATAAAACGAGAAAATGTAACGAAGACTAAATAATGATTGCATCATAAGGGTAAATAAGTATATCACAACAGTAACACTAATGAATATTCAAAGTTGGGAAAGTGGTTAGATAATGTACGTTATTTGCTTTTTCCTCAGTGTGTAGGTAGTCTATACACAGGGCCGGTTTTAGGCCGATTTGACCGATTAGATCAAAATTGGGCCCCGCACCTTGAAGGGGCCCCGCGCTAGCGAGGTTCGTTCTGTATTACGAGGTTTAAAATACTACTGAAACGTAAAATAAAAAATGAAATAATATTCTTTCTCATAATATCAATTTGTTATGCATCGTAACTAAGTCAAATTTATATTTCTGTGTCTGCCTGTTACGTCATAATAAATATGGTTGCTAAACAATATATAAGTTTGGAAGTAAAACAATATATCGTAAATAAGCATTCACCTTTAATTTGTTTATTATAGCAAGTATTAAATGTCTATGTTTGTAGTTTGTGTGTACTGGTATGTATTTTATGATATATAAACACCCATTAATTTTGCTATGAAGAGTAGGGGGCCCCGCCATCACATTTCTAATTGGGCCCCGCGGTTGCTAGCACCGGGCCTGTCTATACATACAAATAAGTCTGCCAATAGCCGTAAGGCCGACAAAACTGTACGGGTAATTCATTGACGGTATGCCGTGTAAAAAATGTACGAGCCCAGCACAGTTAAAGTATAATAACGGTTAGCATTCCTGTTACGACATGACGACATGACTAATTTAAACTCCGTTTGTAAGTGACATTCAACTACCATATACCTTCCTTCTATAAACCAACTGTCGCATATACAAGCACGGAATAAAGGAATACAACCCAGGTTCAAATTACTTTATAGGGCAACTTTATTACTCTTTTGTTGGACGTTTATTTGAACAAGCTCCGGCCGGTTTTCCTAATCTGATAGCACCAACGCTTTTTATAATATTGGAAATTCTAGTTGGAAAACTCAGGTCCTGTACTATACTATTTAAAACTACAAATAAAACAGCACAGACAATTGGCGGCTTGGTACAATAAAAGAATGGCGCTGTTAAGACTTTTGTTGTAATCTTAACAATAAGGTGTAACGGCATTTTGCTTCAGTTAACTTTCCAATTGTTTACTTAATTAAAGGTGCGTGAAAGAATTAAGTAAAGTCAATGCTGATTGCTTTTTTCAGAAATTAAACACATAAAGCCAGCGTACATTTAGATTTGTAATACGTGACTTAAGCTGGCAATACTTAAAATTTAGCAGCTGAACAAACACAGGCTATATAATATTATAACTAGTTTAAACTACAGAAAAAGCTAAATGTTTTACTCTAACATGCCATTCGCGTAAGACTTATTATTTAACCTCAAAGCATTCTGTTACAAAACTTAAGCAAGTATGGCCAGTATATAGGAGAGCGACGGTTAGGTTTTTAATACTTTTAGGGCCTCTCCAACAACATACAGACAAAGTAATGGATCCAAGATGGTAAATATATCTCAAATTCCTTACCTTCTTTTGCCCAACACGTAGGACGCAAGACTAACTGGATATAAACTCCATTTTGTAAATATCCCTATCAATATGTGTAAAAAAACTACCACGAAAGGAGCTTCATTTAGCAACGAAGTAGTTTTGTGGAACTTATTCTCTGTAAACACCCGGGTAAATAACAATTAGCTAGCTTCCTGGGAAGTTTCGGGTATAATGCATGCGCGCCAAAAATGTGGGTGTCACACAAGCTATAACAGCCTCTTTATAATTTACACAAACAACTATCTGAATATATTCTGCAAATGTCGCAATGACTTAGTATACAAAATGACCCCAATATTTGCTCCGATATGAAAGTTTTCCAATTACTTGTGTTCAAATATTGATGGGATAACTTCCATTTTGCAACATATTGCTTCGGTAGCGTTTATTCTCTATGATGCTATATAGGCCGACGTTAATACTAGCCAGATATTCAACACATGGAATATGCATTGAATTATGTAATGTTACTTTCAGTTATGAACAAATCGCAGGAATAGTTTTACAATAGAAATGTACTGTACCGTATGCACGTTCGCTGATATTGCGTTCAAGATATACCACACACCATCGTCGAGAGGTATGTGCTGCTGATAAGCTGGCAACTGAGCGTTCGCTTATATTATGACGAAACAAACAAATATCCGGCAGAGCGCAGGCGCGTTTGTGAATCCAGCAATTTCAATTTACATACACATCTTAGAATACTGATGCACCATTGCTGTCTTCGTCACATCAAACTATATATGCAGATTTAAAAAACAAGTTTTTAACACTCATCTTTAACACTTATGATTTTCTTCTCAAAATTTCTGCTTCATTTACAATGGAAATGTAAAAATTACATACTAAGCTGTAGCGTATTCATATATTATTACGTATTTATATATTATTAGGGCCTTCTGCTCTACCTGTACTAATTTGTGACTCGCGATCCAATATCGGAAGGTTCTTTTATTCTTGATTAAATGCAGATACAATAAAACGCATATGATCATTAATTCAATATAATCGGGCACGACTTAATAAACACCAAACTCGGCTTCTCTGAGCTGTTTACTGCAGGAGCCACGGTTCTAAAACTGTATGACATTAATTCATGATCGAAAACAAAGAGGCATGGCAGTATAGGGGAAAAGGGAAGTCCTGAAAACGTCATGCTCCGCGGTTTTACAACCGTGTGAAGGGGGAGTCATATGAAACCTGTAATAACTGATAAGAACAACATGCGGTACATATTGAATAATTACAACACCACGGATTTACTACAAAACTAGTTTAATTATCGTATTTAAAGCACATTACATAACGTTACAATATTTTCCTGGTACTTTGAAAATTTCGCTTCTGAAGTCAAATTATTCCTACAGTTATATCAACGTGTGTTTGAGTGTTGCTAAAAGCCATTATCTAACTTGAACTTGATCTTTTGAAACCAGACACGGGAAAATACAAGAACCTCGCGGGGAATTGAGTTAGGCTGGAGTAAAACCAGACCGGATAAACAAACATCGTAAAAGTTTCGATATAGGTCCATTAAAACAGACATTTTCTGAATTTAGTAATTCTGGGTTAAAATTTAGTGGCTAATAAACCGTCCACGTTGAGAAACCAGTGATCCATGGTTTATGTAGAAAACTTCGAGCTTATCAAATTTCCTGTTTTTTAAGTTATGTTTTTTAAGTTATTCACCTGTTTTTTTAAGTTATCGAGGCAAAATTGAAAGAGTCAACAGCAAGGATAAAATATAAATCGAGTATATCGAGTTTATTGCTGAGTAATATTACATAACAAATCAATACTCTATCTATACAAACGCCCGAATCCACCCCATAATGGACATCGGGAATGTTATCTATAACCTTATTTTGTGTGTTTGACAGCAACTTGTCGCAAAGTCGTTCCTGCCAGGACATTTTATAAAGTTCTTTAATTCGTTCCATTTCCTCCCCCGGCTGTTCCATCCACTTAAAATACTCCCTGTACGCTGTATCGTTTTTATCGAGGTACAAGAGATAAGCCGCAAGTTTGGCTGGACTTTCAAAGTTTTCTGCATAGATAAACGACCCGGAAGGAACCAAATAATCCCGATTTTCTAGGCCCCCACACAACAGGGACTCTCCCCGCTTCGATACTATCACGCCAAAATGTATCACTAACGTAGTCAATACAATGTTCCGCGTTTTCAAAAGCAAGGTAAAACTTGTAGGAATCCAAAACATCTTGGCTTAATTTTTTAAAAGCTTTCTGATTGTTGTAGCACCAACCATAGGTATCCAATTTTAGTCCAGCTTCGTAAAGCTGGTTGGCCAGTTTCATCCGCAATTTTGAGCCCCTGAATAATTCGCAGTCGTCGACAACCCAAAGCTAAAAAAGATAAAACCAAGCGGTCTAAAAACACAGTAAATTAAGAATAAAGGTGAAGCTTCTGCGACTTCTGTTTACTAGATTTTTTAAATAATTTTTTTTACCGAGCCAAGTTTCGAAGCGATGGGCTATTCAAATGGGCCGTTTTTTTTGTAAAGTAGTCGGTATATGTATCGTTCGCGTTAACCATTCGGCCACACGACCGTACTTTTTTAAATAAGTTCAACCGACTAAACATTTATTAAACTCACCGCATGTCGACTTTTCTTCTTCAGTATATAATCCACGTAATTACCATTGCGATTAAAAATCCTATTCGCAGTATCTGACGCTAATGGTGGCCTAAACACATCAGCATCACGACGGTAGGACATCGTCCAGTTGATAAACCCTCCGTTAAATTTACGAGGGTTTCGATCTTCTCCGTTCCGAACGTACGCCGGGTTGTCAATGAACCAGTATATAAATGTTTGGTTTGCTGATCTGGTTGATTGAATAGTATAATTGTCAAGGAAACATTTTTAAGTTCTCAGTCAATGATAAATGTTGACGGTATTTAATAAAGAGCTCGTTTGCCACTTGGATTAAGTGACCTACAGGTATGCCTAAACCCTAAAATTAGGTTTTTACCTATGGGTAGTAATTAGGATAAAATAGGATATTTAAGTTTATATGAATGGGAAAACCCAGGGGGTTAACACACGGGTAATCGTCGATCACCCCGCGCCCACCGTCGGTTTATACCGTAGCCATTGCAGTGTGTTGTATATTAAGACATTCCTTTAATTAGGTAGAACCCAATAATCCGTCGGTTCAGGCAATGTCCGTTAAGTGCCTTGCCCCAGGACACAACCGACTAGCTATAGCAACCAGTTTCGAACCTTGAACCTATTATTACAAGCATATCAATCGACCTTTTTTTGCCGGTCTAAGTTTCGAACCCATTGTGGACTCGTCACTAGGACCGTTTTTTTGTATAGGAGTCGGTATATGTATATCGGTCGCGTAACCATTTGGCCACACGACCATACATATCAATCGACCTTCTTTGAAGCATCCGTTAATTTAGGGTTGTGAAAAGTTCCAGGCTCTTTCTGCTTAATGGATTTTAATTTGAAATAAAGAAGAGTGATTGGAATTAACATGCTAAAGCAGACAAGACAAATAAAGCGACTATGAAGCGAGTGCATCGCAAGCTAACTAAACCTGAAACTAGAGAGTGTCAACCACGTGTTTAACCACCACTATTTGTAAAATACCTGTTGTATGCCATATATTCATGCTACAGGGTCCCTAACCACATTTTGTATTTTATACACTGAGTATGTAGTTATAGTTTCTGCAAGCATAAACGCATGGGTCCCATAGTTATTAAACCAAACTTCTTTTTCATGTGAAGGTAAAAAAATAAACGTCTTAAATTTACGAACATTTCACCACAAATGTTTTAAATTAAAGATCCTTTTAAGCGCTGTATTAAAATGAAGCTAAATTCCCAAAACAGCCCAATTTAGTTTTTCGTGGTTTCAGGGAATTACTGGGTTTAGTAGATAAGTTTCTATTGGGTTTATTACGTAAGTTTTTTGTTATTACATATGTGGGTTATGTTATATAACAATTCTTAATGTTTTAATCTGATTTGTCGATTCCTTGTCTGATTTGTCGATCTCCTTGTTGGAGATGTCAGTACGATATGGCATACCTGTTACAATCATAATTCAGGAACATATCTTCGTTTTTAAAGGAATTACCATAATAAATGCTTTTTTTGTTTTAATTGAAACAGAGTGTTTAGTGGTCTTACATTTTACCAAATCTGATTTAAATTGAAGCTGCCGTTCAAGCGATATGCGCAAAAAAGCTATTTTTTTAGAAAAAATACCGCTTTGGTTTTTAACGTCTCAGGGGAATTCCCCTGGATTTATTATCCAAAATTTTAGTTTCTGAATATCTAGCCCATGTTGTCTAACAAATAACAAAGTTTGATTGCGCATACATTTTTTCTTCTTGTAGATGTCGGGTCGACATGGCATGCCTGTCAAATCATGGTTTGACAACAAAATCTTAATTTTTAGGGTATTTCTCCAGGTAATTTTGTTATTTCTTTTAAATGGTAAATTAGTTACTAATGCACTTACATTTTATCAAATCTGATTCAAATTGGTGCTACCGTTCAAGCGCTATGCGCAAAAGAGCTAAATTTTTAGAAAAAAGTACCGTTTTGGTTTTTAACGTGCCAGGGGAATTCCCCTGGATTTATAACCCAAAATTTTGGATTCTGCATATCTAGACCATGTTGTAAAAAAAATAACAAAATCTCATTGCGATTTTATCATTCCTTCTGGTAGATGTCGGGGCGACATTGAATGTCTGTCACAATCATGACTTGACAACAAAATCTTATTTTTAGGGTATTTCCCTAGGTAATTTTTTTATTTCTTTTAAGTGTTAAATCAGTTACTAATACACTTACATTTTATCAAATCTGATTCAAATTGGAGCTACCGTTCAAGCGCTATGCGCAAAAGAGCTCATTTTTTCGAAAAAAATACCGTTTTTGTTTTTGACTTTCCAGGGGAATTCCCCTGGATTTATCACCCAAAATTTTTGGCTTTTGCATATCTAGACCATGCGGTCTAACAAATTACCGAGTTTCGTTGTGATTCCATTACCCCTTTTGGTAGATGTCGGGTCCACAAACCATACCTGTCAAGCGTTTGACGAAAAAAAGAAAACGGACAAAAACAATATGTGTCCCATTTTTCCAAATGGGACCCATAATGAGAATTTTGTGCCGAAATCAGACCGCAGGCGTAACCTCTAATTTACAAATTTCAAGGACACAATAATTTTAAAATCTACCTATATTTACGCTTAACTTAAAACACAATAGCAACAAAATGTTCAGATTACTTGAAGCGTAGCACTTACGCTTTCAATAATATTTGGAATAAGAAAACTAGTTGGATAAGTCTTAGTTGGATAGTTTAGTTTAGTTTATTTTTTCGCTCCTTCGTTACAGTAAGGAAGAATAAAATTATTTTACATTGAGGAGACCGGATAAAACGGCAAAACTACAGTAGTTAAAACACGTCAGTGGATAAACACATTACAAACTAGAGAGTGTCAACCACGTGTTTAACCACCACTATTTATAAAACACATGTCGTATACCATATATTCATGCTACAGTGTCCCTAACCACAATTTGTATTTTATACACTGAGTATGTACTTTGTTTCTGCAAGCATAAACGCATGGGTCCCATAGTTATCAGACCAAACTTTTTTTCCATGTGTAGTTGAGAAAAGAATAAACGTCTTAAATTTACGAACATTTAACCACAACTGTTTTAAATTAAAGCTTTTTTTTAAGCGTGGTGGTAAAATAGAGCTAAATTTTCTAAATACCCCGATTTCATGGTTTTGGGGAATTCCCCTGGGTTTAGTAGATAATTTTCTGTTTTACATATGTGGGTCATGTGATGTAACAATTCTTAAAGTTTTATTTCGATTTGTCGACTCCTTGTTGGATATATCAGTGCCATATGGCATGTCTGTCACAGTCATAATTCAAGATCGTATTTTCGTTTTTAAGGGAATTACCCTAAGTAAATGTTAACTTTCTTTTAATAAATTGACTCAGAGTGTTTAATGGTCTAACATTTCACCAAATCTGATCAAAATTAGAGCAGCCGTTCAAGCGCTATGCCCCAAAAAGATAATTTTTTAGAAAAACGTTTTGGTTTTTAACGTCTCAGGGGAATTCCTCTGAATTCATTACCCAAAATTATAGTTTCTGCATATTTAGACCATGTTCTCTTACAAATGTCAAATTTTTATTGCGATTCCATTACTCTTTTTGGTAGATGTCGGAGAGCCATGCCATGCATATGTTGCTATCATGATTTGAGGAAAAAATCTTATTTTTAGGGTATTTCATTAGGTAATCTTTTTTATTTGTTTTAAGTGTTAAATCAGTGACTAATGCACTTACATTCCACCAAATCTGATTAAAATTGGAGAATCTATTTAAGCGCTATCCGGTAAATAGCTATTTTTTAAGAAAAAAATACCGTCTTGGTTTTTAAGGTCTCAGGGGAATTTCCCTAAATTTATCACCCACAATTTTGATTTCTGCACATCTAGACCATGTTGTCTAACAAATGTAAAATTTTATTTGCGATTCCATTACTCCTTTTGGTAAATGTCGAGGTGAAATGGCATGCTTGTCACAATCCTGATTTGAGAACAAAAACCTATTTTTGGGGGTATTTTCCTAAATATTTTTTTTAATTTTTTTTAGGTGTTAAATAAGTGACTAATTACTTACATTCCACTAAATCTGATCAAAATTGAAGCAGCCGTTCAAGCGCTATGCCCAAAAAAGCTAAAATTTTGGAAAAAAATACTGTTTTGGTTTTTTACCTCCCAGGGGAATTCCCCTAATTATATTACCCAAAATTTTGGTTTTTGCTCATCTAGACCAGGGATGTCCAACCTTTTATTGTAGTGGGCCGCATTGTCACTTAAAATAATTCAATGGGCCGCAAAACCTATTAAATTTCAATAAAAATGGCAGGGTTCGAATTAATGGTTTTGAAATGATTTGCGAAATGCGCGAAAAAAACATTTGGTTATGATAAATTGCCTTAAACGACCAGAAAGATATTTATTTTATAAAACAGACAGTACCGTTATTTAGTAGTACAGTAATGATAAAATGCATTCTTACCAGGGCTCCTAACTAAAGTCGCTATATGGTATATAAACACTTCGAAAAAAGAAAAAAAAGGAAACGTTTATTTCGATTTAAAAACTTGTTTTAGATGATTTTAGACGGAGAGAATACCCCTGCCACGTGCTTTATGACAAATATACTGAAATAACAAATATACCAAAAAATACACACGGTTTTAACATACTTGTTAATAAGTGGACTAACAATGTACACAATAAATGAAAATTTGGATAATTAGGTTGGTCGCTACGAAAACAAAACACGACAAAAAAAGTTATTAGTATATTTGCGGTACAATCCTGTGGCCGAATGGTTAACGCGGCCGACAAATATGCAGACTTCTAAACAAAAACGGTCTTAGTGAAGACACCTTATTGGGTTCGAAACTGAGCTCCGTTAAAAAACTAGTATCTTTGCAAGTCAAGAAAATTCCTTTGGGATAAACCCCTAAATTTTGGGTTTTGAGATATCTAGTCCTGTTAGCTACAATATCTAATATTTGTAGGGTGGTGACTTCAGAACTACACTTCGTGACAAAAGTGTTAATCTCTGTAATTTCACTTTTCGCCGGATACGGAAAGTTTAGCTTGATATATTATTTTTGGAACACCCTGTACAAACAGAGTCCATAATTTTTAAAACAAGTTCAAATAACACAAAAATACGTCACTTTTGTATTATCTTGTCAATCAAGTAAGAATTATTATTTAACCCTTAACCATTCTGTTGCAAAACACGAAGTATGCCAAGTGTGTATATCAAATTCCTACAATAAAATTTCTAACTCTTATCATATCTCTCCAAATATCATATGCCGCATACCTGTAAACTAAGAACACCAAATAGATCTTAAATATCTTTGCCTTTTTCGCTTTGCTTAACACGTATAGTACATATAAATTACCGGGATAATATGCCCCATTTTGCAAGCATCCCAACGACGAAACATACAGAACTACTGGGATATAAGCTTCATTTAACAACATAGTGGTTTGTTAAAGCGTAATTTCTACAGATTTAAAACGCACGGTAAATAGATACTAGCAAACATCCCGAAAAAATTTCGGAAATAATAATTGCACGACAACAATGTTGATGACACTCAGGATATGATAATCACGTTACAAACGCCACAAACATGATGTACTCAATACCACCTGGTTAAAAGCTTCTCTATGCAAATACTGCAATTACTTTGTACACAAAACTACCTCGATATCTGCTCCACTGTGCAAATTTCCCAATTACTTTGTGAGCATAAATTGCTGGGTATAACTTCCATTTTTCAACATAGTTCTTCGATAGCGTTTATTCTCTATGATGCTATAGGCAGAGGTTAATAATACCTTAACTGCACGCAGACCTAAAAGTTCTTAGTATTTTAATTGCTCTAGCCTTCGCTCATTGATATTGCAATTGTTCTTTACCACACACGTTCCCTTAGAGGTACCAATAAGCTGACAACCGAGCATTCGCCTAATATGTTGCAACAAACAAATATTCGTCATAGCGCTGGCGCTTTTACGGCGTTTGTGGATACAGCCTTTGTTAATTTACACACATATTAGAATATTGGTGCACCAATGCTTAGTATTCGTCACATCAAACTATACGTAGATTTAAAAAAAAACATGATGCTTGCTTTTAACAATTTTATTTTTTTATTAGTCCTTCTCGATTTAATATGTTACTAAAACAAGATAATATAAAAGAAAATGCAGAATATGAATACAACGCTAGTTTAAATATCGCCTATAAACCACATTACTGTTGGAAGATTGGTAAATATTAACACTTTTTCCTGAAATCCATATTTTTTGTACTTTAGGACTGCCCGACTTCGTTATGGCACTATAGGAAATGTATTGGTATACAAGTCGACACTTGACCCATATTACTTTCCTGATACTTTGACACACTCACTTTTTAAGTCATAGTACTCTAATACAGTATTTGTTTTATTAACGTGTGTCCCATTGTTGTTCAAAGCCATCATACAACACAACTTATATTGTGGCACAACTTTATATACACTGCAACCTTTCGGCTGAAACGCGAGGCATATAATTCACCAAGCTATGCGGTCCTATATGGACAGTTTTTTTAAATACAAATAACATGATAAATTAAGAGATGTTAGTCAATATCAATTATATAAGCAGTGGCCAAAAATTGCGGGAATTGTCGTGAGAAATGACAATTTTAAAAGCACTCTCGTTTTTCATCAAAATTGCGCCGATATTTTTGACCAAGTTTGTAATATGAATTTAGACAAAAACGAGTAATTTACTTGGTTTAAAACTTTTAATAAGTAAATAACATGTTATAGAATGTATGAATATTAATTTTTAAAGACATTAGAGAAAAACTTCCCACAATCCCAATATATTCATGACTCCCTGTAATAAGTTTAGTTTAGCTTAATTTAGTTATTAATTTTTGTGCCCTAGTATTAAAAAATCGCAAACTTTTCAAATTACGACAAAGGGACAGGAAAAGGCGGCAAAACGACCACTCATTAAACCATGTCATTAAAAATAGGATATAATTAACCTAAGTGAATAAACATTAATGTGCAAACAAAAATTGATGAACACCAAACGATAAGGAGCCCTAAAGAAGAGTGTGCAGTGAAGCGCGACAAGTACTGTGGGGAAGTCGAAAAAACCCTAAAATGAAATAAAATGTAACAATACTATCATAGAAATTCTTGAAAAAAGTGGCGTGTCGCATACGTCATTTTTTGGTGAACAGTACGTCTCAGTAATGATATGAACTTTACTTTACCTTTAAAAATAAATCAAAGAATATGTGTCGGCACCAATGTGAATTATCGTAAAGGTAACTTTGTATCCTTGGAAAATAGCAATGGATCAACTAGAACAATTTACCTGCGATGTTTGTGAAGTTACCTTCAGCTACAAGTTTCACGGCCGGTACCTTGATGACTTGGGCATTAAAGACATTGAATTGTTAGAAGAAGCCTTTGTAATTCTTGACCCGTTTGTTCCAACTAAAGATTTTCTGGTTTTAGGTGGACATTGTTCCGTTTGTAATGCCGTCGTGTGTGTAGATAGAAATTGCAGTTTGTTTTACTGCAGACGTTTTTGTCGCAGATGTGCGCTTAGCAATAGTCAAGAATTTCCTACTGCAATAAGAAAAGAACTGAAATAATTTTTTAATTAAATTGCTTTTCTTTTTAGTTGTTATAATTGTAAAATATGTTATGTATCTGTTTGCCTTCAGAATATGTCACAAATTTATGGAATTGAAATGCTATTTTGCAGCTATAAAATTGTAATATATGTTAATAAGGTTATACTTTTTGGTTTGATTTAAAAAGAAGTGGAAAACTAAATGTGTTTTGGTACCACAACAGCTTAACTTTGATTGATTCTTAAACAATCTTAATTGTGAAAGTATTAAAATTGTAGTGATTCGACTTGCAGTTCATTAACCAGTCAGGTTGACGTGTATATTGTAACTGACCACATGCACTTGCCTACATAGGAAAACCAGAAAAACATGTAATTAACAAAATAAACCAATCACAACAGGACAACTAAACAGAACTCTAAAAAGAACACAACGTCACAAATTAATAAAACTGGAGAAAAGGGCACAGTAGGCAAAAAGCAAACTAAGACGCTACATTATCTATACTTACTAGTATGTCAGAATTTCTTAAAAATGTCATTAAATACATCAAAACAACAATTAATTGGTGTTTGTCAATACTGTATACCGATTACCTTTTTGCTTACTAGGTTTTAGTACCACTGTAGACTACTTTGCTAGAAACACAAAAAATGGCCGGCGTGCCATTTGATGATATACTGCAGCAGGCAGAGCAATTGAACACTGGATTAGATGGTGGGGCTGATTTACCCCGGGTGCAGAGAAATATACAACAACTTTTGGATGCCGGACAGCGACTTAAGTTAAAAACTTCGGCAGCGCAAGATAATGCACAGGTACAGGTTTCAGGACCCATAAAATTCACTTAATGGTGGATTGAAGATAAAACTGTATTAGTTGTAAAAAACACAGTGTAATATTATGGATCAATCACTTGGCCCATTAGTCTAGCTGTTAAGTGCGTTGCCTTTCAATCGAAAGGTTGTAGGTGCGAAACTGGTCTCTAGCTAGTCGGTTGTGTCCTTGGGCAAGGCACTTTACGTACATTGCCTGGACCCAGTGGATTAATGGGTTCTACCAAATTGAAGGAACGTGTTCATACACAACACACTGCAATAGCTCTGGTAACCCGACGGTGGGCGCAAGGTGATGTGACAATTGCCTGTGTGTTAACCCCCTTGGTTTTCCCATTCACAGGGATAAACATGAATATTCTATCCTATCAATAACTGAATTTAAAAAAGAAAACAAGCCTCCATTGCAATAGCTTTGTTACCAAAACGATGACAATTACCTAGCTAGAATATAAGGAAGGTTTAAGGGGTTAAAGGTGTGAACTTTCAGTTGTGTCTCTGATTTCTTCACTTGATAATTCTCTAATGTGTCTTCAACCTAAATTAAGTGGGTTGGCCAAACATAACATTTTCTTCAAAATAAACAATTTAATACAATCGTTTCCAACCATTCCGAATCTGGGCACAAGGTCAACTGTTGATTACCATGCTATAACTTTCTTTTATTTAGCCATTTATGAGCAAACCTATTATGGTGCTATAAACGGACATTTTTTTTAGATAAATGCTGCACTGCTGCTGAGCTCTAAAGGACAGGACATCCCGAAAATATCAGATCGCCTTAAAACTTTAACATCAACCTCGCAAACTTTTGAGCCTTTAGATGCAGTTGGGGATACAGACATTGAGGGTAAATAACTGCATTATAGAATATATATGTATATATATATGTATATAAATTGTTTTTTTTTATAATATATATATAATTTTTTTCACTAGTATATAATTATTACTAAAACTTTGTTTTCATTAGGTTTTCTAAGAAATGAAAGAGAGAATGCTATACTGGCTGTCGTTGAAGAACAAAAACAAAGAACATTTGCCAAGGTTGAAAAAAGACATTGGCAGGTTTAAAATACTAGATTTGTATTCATATTTGCAGTGTTGATATATTAGTAAATACATAATAGCATTTTCTGATATTCTTTAGACATAACTAAATATTGTTCCTTGGCCTTAATTCAACATTCTCAATTACTGTGTGTTAGGGTTAAATACTATTACTTTGTTATTTGTCAAGTTTTGTAATGCTGGCCCAAAACCAGCCAAAGCAATTTCTAACTCCGGTGCCAACAGACTAGGTTAAATGAATGGGATAATGAAAAGCAGCAGCTACTCAACAAATTGCTTGGCACTGATGGCTCGCTGAACTTCAGCCGAGAGATTTCGGCACAAATGTCTACCACCGTGTACAAACCATCCCCCAGCGTGATAGTTAACCCAAGAAGCACCATGGACCAGTGGGAGCTAAGCTATGGAAGACAGGTGGGAAAGGATACATCTTCATCTGAGTTTTGTTTTACATGTTTTACACATATAGTACAGCTTATACTAAATTTCACCTATTGTATAATACATAAAAAAACTTTTGTGTGTATTTTTAATATACAGGGTGTCCCAAAAAAAATGACACCCGTGTTGCAGGAGGAGCACACATTGAAACCTGTGAATCCAGAAACTTAATAAGCACGTGTGTTGTACTGTTGACAACGTGTAAATAACAATATTTTTTTTAATAAATTATGTCAACTCATATGCCTGTTAAGTTTCATTGATTTCGAGTTCATACTTTTTGTGATATTTGCATCTTAATTGGTGTCATTTTTTTATGACACCCTGTATAATAGGCCTATCTGGTCCAATACTAAAAAAGAAAATGAAAAGAAAATTTTTGCTCATCTTCCAATTGTTATTATGTGATATAGTAAAATAAGGAGATGTCGTTAATACAGTGCAATTAACACTTATTACATATCATTGTCCATAGGTCCACATTTACAATGATAGGATTTTGGAAGGTGGAATTCGCCTTGATCTCGCTGACCTTTGCAAATCTGCTTCCGAGAAAATAAAGGATGTCAACATTACATCTCTGTGGAAAATGGTATCTTTTTCGTTAAATTTAAAAGACAGGAACACTTGAGAGGAAATCTAGGTTGTTTTTATTTGTGCATAAAAAATAGAGTTTTTTTTAATCAAATTGAAATTAGTTGTCTGGTGTGACAAATTGTAGCTCAAGGCCATCATGTGGGTAATAATTATCATTTTAAAGCACAAAAACAAAAAGCAATATTTAAAAAATAAGGTCCTGCAGTATCAACTTCCAGCCAAGAAATTGCCAATTTTAATGACGCATTTGCCGAGAGAGGTTTTTGTTTGCTTGCTACACAGCATTACAAAGAAATAGTAGAAATGGAATAAAAATTATACCTATGTAAGTAAAATGCAATGAAGCATACTGATTTTGACTAACTGGCAAAAAACACTTTAGGGATGGGTGGTTTAGGACCAGTGCTCCAAACTGCACATAAATATTATAAGTCTGCACATGTATAATTTAAGTCTGTACATATAAAATATGCGATTGTTTACTCAGGTAAAATGCATTACTGAAGTACAGATAACCATGGGTTCATCCTTAATCTCTCGGAGAACAACGAAAACCACTTTGCAGAACTTGGTGTCGCAATCTCTTACTTACTTGGAAAAAGCGTATTTGGATTACATGCAAAAGTATGTGGTGCTATTCTATTTTACATTAGTTGTGTGGTTTAGGATGTGTT
>CH002827.1:4587420-4630152 GCA_000149265.1 Ciona savignyi | reverse complement strand
AAAGTATAAGAAGAGTAGGTCTTCTTGACCATAGACGGTATATCCAAAATGACCTCGCGTCTTTTTTATTTTCTATGGTTTTCGTGAATTTAAACCATTTGCCCCCACATGTTGGTAAAATCTGTTTGTACATTCGTTTAAAGGGTGAAATGCAGATGGTTATACATACCTTAAAGTGAATTCAGTCGGAAGTATAAGAGGAGTTACGACTATTTGAACATACACGGTATATCCAAAAAGACCTAACGTATTTTTAATATTTGCTGGTTTTCGTGAATTTAAACCCTTTGCCCCCACATGTTGGTAAAATTCAATTGTTTCATCGTTTAGTAGGTGAAATGTGGATGTTCATACATACCTCAAAGTGAATTCAGTTGGAAGTGTAAGAGGAGTTACGACTATTTGAACATATACGGTATATCCAAAAAGACCTAACGTGTTTTTATATTTGCTGGTTTTCGTGAATTTAAACCATTTGCCCCCACATGTTGGTAAAATCTGTTTGTACCATCGTTTAGAGGGTGAAATGCAGATGTTCATACATACCTCAAAGTGAATTCAGTCGGAAGTATAAAAGGAGTTACGACTAATTGAACATACACGGTATATGCGAAATGACGTCATATATATATTACTGTTCGTTGGTTTTCGTAAATTTAAACCATTTTCCCCCACATGTTGGTAAAATCTGTTTGTACCATCGTTTAGAGGGTGAAATGCAGATGTTCATACATACCTCAAAGTGAATTCAGTCGGAAGTATAAAAGGAGTTACGACTATTTGAACATACACTGTATATCCAAAAAGACCTAACGTATTTTTTATATTTGCTGGTTTTCGTAAATTTAAACCATTTGCCCCCACATGTTGGTAAAATCTGTTTGTACCATCGTTTAGAGGGTGAAATGCAGATGTTCATACATACCTCAAAGTGAATTCAGTCGGAAGTATAAAAGGAGTTACGACTAATTGAACCTACACGGTATATGCGAAATGACGTCATATATATATTACTGTTCGTTGGTTTTCGTAAATTTAAACCATTTGCCCCCACATGTTGGTAAAATCTGTTTGTACTATCGTTTAGAGGGTGAAATGCAGATGTTCATACATACCTCAAAGTGAATTCAGTCGGAAGTATAAAAGGAGTTACGACATATTTGAACCTACACGGTATATGCGAAATGACGTCATATATATATTACTGTTCGTTGGTTTTCGTAAATTTAAACCATTTGCCCCCACATGTTGGTAAAATCCATATTGTATCCATCGTGTATTAGGTGAAATGTAGATGTTCATACATACATCAAAGTGAATTCAGTCGAAAGTATAAGAAGAGTTAGGACTTCTTGAACATAGACGGTATATCCAAAATGACTTCGCGTGCTTTTTTATTTTCTATGGTTTTCGTGAATTTAAACCATTTGCCCCCACATGTTGGTAAAATCTGTTTGTACCATCGTTCAGAGGGTGAAATGTTGATGTTCATACATACCTCAAAGTGAATTCAGTCGAAAGTATAAGAAGAGTTAGGACTTCTTGAACATAGACGGTATATCCAGAAATGACCTCGCGTCTTTTTTATTTTCTATGGTTTTCGTGAATTTAAACCATTTGCCCCCACATGTTGGTAAAATCTGTTTGTACCTTCGTTTAAAGGGTGAAATGCAGATGGTTATACATACCTTAAAGTGAATTCAGTCGGAAGTATAAGAGGAGTTACGACTATTTGAACATACACGGTATATCCAAAAAGACCTAACGTATTTTTAATATTTGCTGGTTTTCGTGAATTTAAACCCTTTGCCCCCACATGTTGGTAAAATTCAATTGTTTCATCGTTTAGTAGATGAAATGTGGATGTTCATACATACCTCAAAGTGAATTCAGTTGGAAGTGTAAGAGGAGTTACGACTATTTGAACATATACGGTATATCCAAAAAAACCTAACGTGTTTTTATATTTGCTGGTTTTCGTGAATTTAAACCATTTGCACCCACATTTTGGTGAAATCCAATTGTTTCATCGTTTAGTAGGTGAAATGTAGATGTTCATACATACCTCAAAGTGAATTCAGTCGGAAGTATAAAAGGAGTTACGACTAATTGAACCTACACGGTATGTGCGAAATGACGTCATATATGTATTACTGTTCGCTGGTTTTCGTAAATTTAAACTATTTGCCCCCACATGTTGGTAAAATCCAATTATTTCATCGTTTATTAGGTGAAATGTAGATGTTCATACATACCGCAATGTGAATTCAGTCGATAAACCAAGGGGGATAACATCGCCTCCACCATTAGGTTACCCTAACCCATTAATCGCCTCCACCATTAGGTTACCCTAACGGCCTAACCCATTAATCCGCCGGGTTTCGGCAATGTCCGTAATGTTCCTTGCCCAAGTATACAACCGTCGAGTTATCGACCAGCTTCCAATCTGCATACTTTTGGTTGGAAGGTGTCGCACTAAACCACCAGACTAAAACGTCAGACCACTGTTGACGCCACATCTTTATTATTTTTGCTGGTTTTTGTAAATTTAAACCATTTCCCCCACATGAAACCTATAATGTAATTAAAATGACGTCGCGTGTTTATTATTGTAGGCTGCTTTCGCGAATTTTCACAAAATACTCATAATTTTTTATTGGGAAACACTGGTCGCCTCATTTCGATCCCTGCTATCGGCTATTGCCTGCCTGCTTGACTTTTCGAATCGCCTGCTGGGAATTGCCTGCTTGCTTGACCTAGGTGGCTATTTATTGGTTTAAAAACCATAATTTGCAATTTCCTATTCCCTATATTATCATATTAATTAGGTTTAGTATACATAAAATGTTTAAAAGACTTTGTTTTGGTTCCAGTATTGCATATGGCTGTACGAAGTGGTCAAAATACGGTCCATTATTAATTTTCACAGGTGTGTAAATTGCTGTTTAATCACATCATAAAAACATCACTAATTCTGATAATTATGGAGATTAAGCAAAGTAGCATTACAATTTATCATGAACATTGTGATTCACAGAATCACATATACGATCACTGAAAAGAAAGTAGTCAGGTGTGCAAAATTATTTTTTTGCCGTAGGTAAATTTGACAAATCAAATAAGTTTAAAGTTTTAACGAATGTTACACCTACCAACTTTTCTAAACCAGAATATTCTGGTAACCGCCAGCAGTTCCGTTAAATGTCCAAAATGTACTAGCCAAGACTTTCAACCCGAGGAGATGCAGTACAATTTAAAAAAAATTTTAATTACGTAATTTTTTGTATCCTGAGTGTTACATAACAAAATGCGTAACGCACTTATTAAAATCATTAACACCCTATACATATATAGTATAAAATTTGTGTCCATAATAAAATTAAAGTAGTTGAAACGCCGATTTTTAAATTTTATCTTAGGGTCTCAGGTTAAAGTGTTGCATTATCCGGCCGGTTAGTCTGGCGGTTAAGTTCGCCGCCTTTCAGTCGAATGGTTGTAGGTGCGAAACTGGTCGCTAAATAGTCGGCTGTGTCCTGGGGCAAGGCACTTCACAGACATTGCCTGAACCCATCGGAATAATGGGTTTTAGGAGGCGTTCAACTAATTATTTTCCCTATCTCTCCAATGCAAACTGACCTCACAAAAACGACTGTCACTCAAAATCCTGACATAGAAAGTCTTAGATTTTTTCACAATTTAAAATTGAAGCTTGGATCTGCAACCTAAACTCAAAACCCTACAAAATTTTGTTTAAAAATTTTGAGCCCATACCCCTTCGTACATCGGCAACTTTTTTCCAACAAAACAGCTAGCAGATGCACATTCAACACCTTTATTTTACAAAGCACTGCTCCACGATTACAAAACTTTACAGCTAAACGAGAACACCGGCGCGCAGCCTAGCACATGCTGCTTTCAACAAACAAACATTGGGGAATCACCACCATTGTTACTCAGCAAAACACCAGTTTAAAAACAATGACTCATGGAGGGTACCACTCGTCACATCCTGCCGTTCATAGAGGTCTTAATTGGTTATACGCCATCTTGGAAACGGTGACCGTTCCAGTTTGGTTTAAACTGTTTGAACTTACTAGTAGAGGTTATTCTGTGAGACTCCGGTCCAAATTTTAACCGTTTCGGTTGACTGCTTCGGCTATTACAGGCCTTCGACTAAAGGGGGGTCATTCTGTAGATTTCATTTGGCGACAGTGTCACTGGTGATGACTGAAACTCTTCGTACACATTAAAATTCACTGTTTGATGTTCCACAAGTTTCAGCACATTTTTTCACTGTAATTTGAAAGGTTTAAAGTCCATAACCAAAGTACAAATAGTTGTTTTTGAGTAAAAAAACATCACCCAATGTCACCTTTGAGCCTCGTGTGACCACATTTTGTCCGCCTCCACTTCTTTCACCAATGTTTGACAATCAAGGATGGTTAGGATTGGTAAGTTTTTATATCTTCTGTATGCATAAGTGTCCAACAACACATCTAGGCCTTCACACCTGCCCAAAAATTGAAAAATATGAAAAAAAGGTACACATGTGGATACCAAGAGGAGTACATTTTTCAGTCCTATATCACAAATCGGATTAACAGTCTGTATCGAAAGATTGTCTGGTATTTATAAAAGCCATTCGAAGTTAGGTTCTTGAAAAAATATCCGAACGACCCTCTACCGGAGTGAAAATAACCAAAAATGAGAAAAAATGACTAATTAATTACTTTGCTAATTAGCATAAGTAATTAAGTGTAAGATTTTAGACAAACAGTTGACTAGTAACATTTATCCACACTCAAATTTCTATAAATTTGGAGATTTTGGCAAAAAATTCAAAATAGCCCGTTTTTCATTTAGGAGGCGTTCAACTAATTATTTTCCCTATCTCTCCAATGCAAACTGACCTCACAAAAACGACTGTCACTCAAAATCCTGACATAGAAAGTCTTAGATTTTTTCACAATTTAAAATTGAAGCTTGGATCTGCAACCTAAACTCAAAACCCTACAAAATTTTGTTTAAAAATTTTGAGCCCATACCCCTTCGTACATCGGCAACTTTTTTCCAACAAAACAGCTAGCAGATGCACATTCAACACCTTTATTTTACAAAGCACTGCTCCACGATTACAAAACTTTACAGCTAAACGAGAACACCGGCGCGCAGCCTAGCACATGCTGCTTTCAACAAACAAACATTGGGGAATCACCACCATTGTTACTCAGCAAAACACCAGTTTAAAAACAATGACTCATGGAGGGTACCACTCGTCACATCCTGCCGTTCATAGAGGTCTTAATTGGTTATACGCCATCTTTACCAAATTAAAGGAACGTGTCTATCATACACAACACACTGCAATAGCTCCGGTAACCCGACGGTAGGCGCGAGGTGATCTGACGATTGCCCGTGTGTTAACCATAGAGATACTAATATACATATATGTATATTAGTATCTCTATGGTGTTAACCCCCTTTGTTTTCCCATTTACGCGTATAAACATAAATATCCTATCCTATCATAGCTGTGATTTGACTAGAGATAAAATTTTAAGAAAGTGTGCTGCTATACCATGTGTATTCACTAACGTGTTTTAACTTCTGTAGTTTTGCCGTTTTATCAACTATTTAAACACAAACAAAAAAGCATGCGGCGATTATTACCCTTAATCAATTTCCAGAAAATAATTGTAATAACCTAAATCAGTGGTAAGTCTGCATTAAATGTGTAACATGAAGTTTGAAAGGTAGTTGCTGGTATATGAATACGCATTTGAAAATATAAGGAAAATCATTATAAGCCCGATTATTGGGTTAGTGCGACGCCTTTTTAACCGATAGGTTGCAGATTTAAACTGGTTGATGCTAGTTGTCTGTGTCCTTGGGCAAGGAACTTAACGGACATTGCCCTAACCCAGCAAAAGAATGGGTTCTACCGAATTGAAGAAACGTGTGATGCATCACATTCAATAACATATTGCAATAGCTGTGGTAACCAGACGGTGGGCGCGGAGTAATCTGACTATTGTCCGTGTTTTATCTCCCTTGGTTTTTCCATTCACGGAGATAAACATTAATATCCTATTTTATCCCAGTGGTTCCCAAAGTGGGGTCCGCGGACCTTTTAGGGTCCGTGAAGTATTTTCAGAAGGTCCGCGAAAACCTCCTGTGCATTTTTGCTCTGTGTAGGCCTATTTTTCACTCTGCGGTAAATTGATTTTGTGGTTGTAATCATTTTATATTTTATTTTTCACTAAGCCGCCAAACAAAAAATTGCAATGGGTCCGTTGTGATTTTTTTTAAATTGGGAACAACTGTTTTATCAGAATTCCTGGTAGACAATACCATACAAAGAAGCAGCGATTGAGAAGTCGCAATGAAACTTTTGTCACTTGTTAGACAACATGGTCTAAATATGTAGAAACCAAAATTTTGGGTGATTTTTCTAGGAAAAATTAATTTTGTTCCTGAATCATGATTGTAACAGGCATGGCATGTCGTTTAACCCTTTCACCACGACAGAACTTTTGCCGTTAACAAAGCGCACCATTATTTTATGTGCTTCAACGATGTGCTTTTTATTAAGTTGTCTCCTAATCTAATTATCCACACACTGCTTTAATTTAACTGAACAGGGACTATTTTCTGTGCGGCCGTGTGTTGCATTTATCGAGGTCCTCATTAACTTACAGACGAGCAAAAACAACAGAATTGTCCAATCCAACTCAATTTAATGCAAAATACCTAAAAGCAATTAATACAAAAAAGCGATTCGAAGCAAATTCTACAGAACAGAGTGTCATTTGCAGTAACACGATTTGTACACCGATAGCTGGGCGTTTGATTTACAAAAAGACTTGTTTAGTAACTGGTTACGTCCATTAAGTAACTTGTAAAAATGCACAAACAAGTGTCTAGGTAAGAATAATGTACATTGCAGACGTGAGATACTGAAAAAAAAAACAGGGAAGCGACTGTTTTTTTTGCACCCCATTTTCCATCATGCCCAACGAAACTGCATTGGTGAAGTATTTCATTGGCAAAACGGCAATACTGCGCTGAAGAATCGGCAGACCGGGAATTGGCGCCGGCGACATTTGACATCGGTGAATACTGCACTTGCGGGGATAAATTGTGTGGGGAGGGGCTTAGCGGTATCCGGTTGCCGAGGCCTCGGTCCGGGGCTTCGTTGTGTAAAGTATGCATACGGTATGCAGTGAGAGCGCGGTTGGGCGAGCACGGCTACAGCTGCTCGGGGTTGGACGATAGAAACACGACATTATATGCGGCAGTACTTGGTCGGGGGTTTGGGAGAGAAAAAAACGACACAAAGTAGAAAAAACGTCAACGTTTGCCACTTGATGTTTGGCACTTGGCATTTTCCAACGAAGAAACACGGAATAGAGAAGAAAATATATAATACGCACTGCTACTTCGGGAGAACTTGGAGACATACTCGTTTGTTTAAAAGAATAAAAATACAGTAGCTTTCTCGTGATATAAAAAGGTCTAATAATAACAATAAGGCGTCAATTGCAATAGAGGATGATCGTGCTACAAATGTAGAAAAAGAATACTTAAGTAAAAACCGATTGTAGAGTAACAGGTGTAGAGGAAAAGTGGCGGAGTTGTTTTTTTCTTGTTAGCGCACAATTGAACTTGTTGTGGCAGCTAGGTGGCAGCACCGAGCCCGCGAAAAGGTTGGGGAGTGATAGCACCAAGATATGCAAAAGCGTAGCGATGAGGGAAAACGTTACATACAGGCGTAAGCGACACACACACACACACGGAGCGACACGACTACGGCTCTGTCGGCTGCTTTTAAATCTCGTACCACGATTTGGGAAGGAAATAAAAAAACTCAGTTCTCTCCACTAAGGGCGCTGTCGGCATGACATCACTGAATGACAGATGGGGCAGTGACGTCACAATTAGGGGTGAAGGCTCCCGGTCGAGTAGGGTGGCTCCATGGGCACGGAGTGGTCCATACCCAAGACATCTGTGCCCACATAGCCGTGGTCATTGTAGTTTGCCATACCTGCCTCTGAAGTCATCATTTCCCCTGAAATATTTCAAGTTTGTTGGGAGAATAGACCAAAAATACAAATCAATAGCAAAAAATTTTTTATGCTGACATTTATGCCTTCCAGAATAAAAATATAGCCTTTTGCTGTTTGAAATGTATTAGCTCATAACAAACATTACAGCCTCAAAACATATAAAAAGATTTATAACTAAACTAATAAACGTTCCAATTATGAACTACAACCATCATACATGTGAAATGACATTTTAACACTAAACCACTGTGCGCTATAATAATAAATCTCATACCGCGTTTTTATAGCTGTTAGTTATTTTAGATAAATTTGTAAACTACTCGGGTTCAGTGAAAATATATTACTTGGTTAAAAAAAAGTCATTTTTGTATTAAAAATTGTGACTAAAGCTTGTGGTTATAATTTAAAACCTAGTATGCTTGATTTTTGTACGATAAAAAATTAACTAAAACTTGATTTGTATGTCAAGTTTTGTATGTCCATCCGGTTAGTTTGGTGATTTAGTACGCGCCTTTAAGCCGAAAGGTTGTAGCTACGAAACTGGTCGCTAGCTAGACAGTTGTGTCCTTGGGCAAGGCACTTAACGGACATTGCCTGAACCCAGCGGATTAGTGGGTTCTACCAAAATAAAGGAACGTCTAAATCAGTGGTTCCCAACCTGGGGGTCGCGACCCCCAAAGGGGTCGCAAAGCATGCTAAAGGGGGTCGCGAAGCTGTTGCTAATGTAAGAACAAGGGTAAATGTCAATAGGACTGGGTGCACCGGTACGCTCGTACTATGTGCTATCCCGTGCAGAATTTTTCATTGAGACATTTCATTATTATTTTATCAGTATGCGTCCACTGTGATGTCATATCGTACACTGTGTGTCATAAACTATATGACCACTTGACTGTAAACGTGCAATAGGCATAGCTGCAAATTGGAACTCTATTAGGAAAGTAGCTTAGTATATTATACAACAGAAATCAGTCAAGACTTGGAATGGGTAAAGATAGTTAAGGGGAGGTTTAGCTGCAGACCTGCAAGGTCAACGATCGCACTGATTTGTTAATAAATGCAAGTTAAACATTTTTGTGCTTACTTTCTAATGTTGCATTTGGGTTAGAATATAAGTGTGGGTCACGGAATCTTCGAAATATTTTAAGGGGGTCACCAAGACAATAAGGTTGGGAACCACTGGTCTAAATTATACAACACACTGCAATAGCTTCGGTAACCCGACGATGGGCGCGAGGTGATCTGACGATTGCCCGTGTGGTAACCCGCTTGGTTTTCTAATTCACGGGGATAAACATGAATATCCTATCCTATTTTGAAACACACCCTCTCACCTGGATGGGGTCCGTAGTGTTTGATGCCATGGGGGTATGGGTGCTGGGACATGGCATTGGGGTCACCTGGGTTAAGTGGGGTCTGGTGATAGTTGGGGTGGGACGAAGAGCCTGGGTACCCCGGGGTTAAAGGTGGGGGGGCAACGGAACTACCACTCCGCGATCTTTTGCCAGGCTGAAATGGAATTATATTTTGTTAGTTGGTTGGCTAACAGAGTATAATATGTATCTGAATATAAATCTGTGTTGGAATATTCATTGTTAGTTTTATACTTATATGCTGGAGTATATATGTATTTTAAGAATAAAGTAAACCATTGTTAGTTTTATACTCAACAAGCACTGTCTGTTGCAAAGCCACGTTAGTGTTGGATTTCATTGTTAATCCGGTGTCATTTTTTATCTCCGTCCGATTTTAATAAGCAGGTTTAGATAATTATTACATAAAGCAAATGGTACGGAGTGTGAGACAAGTCTAAGACATGTTCGCCATGTTGTAAGTACTAAAAGAACTGAATCAACAACCTATTGGTCAGCTCCTATTTTAATTATGTGTAATGGTTAAAATTTAAAAATTGAATAAAAAATAAATCTAAAACATTTCTCGATTAAAATAGTGGCAGCGCTTCAAAATGTCCAGTGTGTCTTTAATCCTTTAAAGAGGCATGTCTTTTTTAAAAACCTAAATAACTCAACAAACTCCCCCCGAGGTAATGATTAAGAGGGACAGACAGGGGCATTCGTACTGTGCCGTTAGAGGTGAAATTCTTGGATCGGCGCAAGACTAACGACTGCGAGAGCATTTGCCAAAAATGTTTTCTTTAATCAAAAGCGAAAGTCAGAGGCTCGAAGTCACTTACTTGTAAAAAGGCATGATGTAAAAAGCCATGTATTTTTTAAAAACCTAAATAACTCAACAAATGCAAACTCCCTGCCTACCTGTCCGTGAATGGAGTTGGGAAGTCTTCCTTCGTCCACGGAGGGAGGTTGTTGCATGGTGGACGTGGCCGCTTTCTCTTCATCGCGTCGCTTCAAACACGCCGCTTTGGGGTTCAAGTTGCGCTCTGTGGTCGAATTTATTAATTGCGGGTTACCTCGAACGCATATAATAAATTACAGTGAAGACTATTGTAAGTAAGCCGAGATAATAGGTGTTTTGGGGTCGAGTTGTTGTATTGTATTTATGGAAATTAATTGTATTTGATTGCAGGAACATGCCTATACTCATTAGCATATATGCAAAATCATTCCAAAATGCGTTTTGGAAGGGGCAACTCAGAGAAAAACCATGAAACATTTTAGCAAATGGTAAAAACAAAAGTTAAAATATTACTTGAAAATCAAAATACAAGCGATTTCCTACAACCGACCTCTGACTTCATGTTCAAGACCAAGTATGACTTGCACTGCATGGTGAAGTATGGTGAGTTTGGTTTGCGGCTTGTCCTGGTTCATGTGGATCTGCACCATATGTCCGAGTTCCTTGAATGCCTCGTTAATGTCACGGACCCGCAACCGCTCGCGAGCATTGTTGGCCATCCTCCGGTCTTTTTCTCGCTTTTCCCGCTCTTCTGCGGTCAGATCCTCATCATTATCCTTCGATCCAACACTGTTGGGAGCAAGGAATGGTTAGCACCATCATCAGAGATACTACTACTACCCAGACTACAAGTAAAGAAAACATTTCATTGGGGAAAACTAAAAGGAGGGAAAGCAGAAAGGCGGGAAGGAGGGAAACTACACACTAAAATGAATATTAGGGCATTAGAGTTAGTTTTAAACATGGGGTTGGAGTTAGGGTTAGTTTTGAGTTTGAGGTTAGTGTTTAGGGATGGGTTAAAATTATTTTCCATTGTTTTGGTGAACACTTTTCCTCCTTTCCTCCTTCCCCCCTTCCCGCTTTCCCTCTATTTACAATTATATCTAACTTATTAAAAATGGGGATGGAAAAATATGTTTTCAATATTTTTCCGCAATTATTAAACAATTATTTTCAGATTTTCAGATCTAAAATTGAGAATGTAAATATCAACTCCATATTTTGTTAAAAAAAGTAAAAAGCTATGTAATTACTACAATGGTATTTTAAGTATTTTGGTTTAATTACACTGAATTTGACTTTTTAAAAAAAGCTTAAACGAACTTATAACTGAACTTGGGGTTGTAACACAAGTAATTTAGCAACTGAGAAAATAAATGTAATGCTGAAATACTACAGAACTGAATTTAAAGCCGCTATAATAAAACAATCAACGAAAGGTACGAGCGCCAGATTGATTAAGTGATGCTAACAAAGTACTTAAAACACCATTGCAATCACCTCCTTCTGTCATCTCTATCATCATTAAGAAGATCGTCTTCCTCATCCTTGCCATCTTTGCTCAATGTTGATCTCGCCTGGAAGATTAAAGGATGATTATTATGGCAAGGTGGAAATCATTGTCACTTCAGAGGCCGCCTAAATTTGTAGTTGTGTCCATGGGGTGTTTAACATACATTATCCTGAAAATGAAACTAAAAAGGGGGTAACTATCCTACTAAATTACGAAACATACACATTAACCCTAATGTGCAACACCCACCACTATCGATATGGGATATTTTCACCCAACTAATAGGTTATAAAGCAAAACTTTCAACAAGAAAGTGATTACTGTACTTTTTTTACTTTTGTTTTGGGAGCTCTTTGGATTGGCTTTGCCTTTATGTCAGGATCTTTTTCCTTTTTGATGTTATTCATGATGCTTTCTTCAATGCTGCTTGATCCACTGTTGCTTGCATTGTCCGAGATCGAAGCTTGTACGTTGCCTCCACCTATGGTTGGAAGCTTGTGAATACTAAATGTTGGATAATTGACGCAGTGATGGATTATATGCATATCACGTACATACCATGACAACAAAAATCACAATTTCACTGCAGACAATTAAACACATTTTCCTAAAAAAAAATCTTAAAAAAAATTACATTTAATAAAAATAAATTATAGTCATTAAATAAGAAAACTTGATTGTTTTATTTAATTCTATAATACCGAAGTGATTTTTTCCATCTGCCAGAAAGACAACAAACAAACAATAAGGCGAAAGTATACACAGAACTTATTTTTAATACAATCTAAATGGCAATAAAAAAATTATTTGTGTAAAAATAAAAGTTCGATCCTATTTAAATATTTCAAGACTAATAAATAATAAGTCGAAAGTATACACAGAACTTAAACAAAAAATGCAAATAAGCAATCTTACTTGGTGAAAATATCGGTCTGTTGGGCAGTCCTGTGCTAGGGGGTTGGTTGAGTGGGTAGTTTCCAGTGTTGCCAGGTAGGTTTCCCGATGCTGTGGGGCTTATCTGTGTGATTTAAAAATAGAAACACTGATTTTTGCCGTTGATAGCAGAAAATTAATTGTAAAATCAATGTTAATACATGTAATTATAAACATGAATATTAGACATGAGTCTGTTGTAGTAGACTTCAGACAGAAAACAGAAATGATAAATAGGAAATAACTCCACCATGCAATGAAAATATCAGATTATAGAAGTCGTGTATATTGACAGCGCAAGCACCATGCGCGTTGGTCAGGGTTTTGTATTTCACATAATTAGTCTTGTTGTGAGCATCAATATTTTGCTTTATTTGCCCGGGGTAAAATTGAGAGTTTAGTTGAATAATTTATGGCAAATAATTTCGACTTACTCAGAGTCACATGCTAGTCACAGGACACTTTTAAAAATAAAAGTAATTTTGGCCTCAAGATACACTTACTGGCATGAGCATTTTCAGGGATGAAAAATTAGAAATTTGAAAAGTTGGTTGAATATGATGGTCTGGTATGGGCCACCACAAAAACTCCATTTTCACACTAAAACTGGGGCTTTTGGTGTAAAATTGATAAAAATCTTGCAAACAGTCAAATCTTGCAAATTTTTTGCTCTTAATTTTTTTACAAATTTTAAATTTTTATCCTATCACTTTTTTACGTTTATAATTTTAGTTAAAATTAAAAACACATATTTTTAGCCGTAGATTTTTTTAAAAATACAGTTCAACCGACAGAACATCTTGGGATTAAGAAAGGATTAAAGAACTTTAGGTAATCTTAATCTGCAAGCTTAAAGCTGATGTTTCGGCAACAAGACAACTTTGAAGTTTCCCTGGCATATACACTGCAACATTTTATAGAGGATATAAACACTATAAGCTAAAACGTCTTAGCGGTTAACTGTAACCAAAAACAGATTTGCCTTTTAATCTGATAAAGAGATTACTACTGAACTTTTGAACACCAAAAACACAATATTTATGACCAAAACAGTTTAAATCTAGATGCTTTTAATCTCTAAGCAAGACATTTCAGAAAGCATATCTCAATATGAAAATACAGTCTGCTTATGCGCAGAGGCACACGCAAAGTACAGTAGAATACTTGTGTATGCAAACACTACACATTGGAAAGGTACTTTCAACTGTGCTCAAGGGGCATAGATGAGTACATTTGTAATAACTTGTACTTGTGCTAAGATGTGTACCACAAAATATAATTTATGTTTCACCAAGGCAAAGAAGACAGAAAATTGTGGCGATAAAAAACCTACAAAATCTTGTTTTATAAGTCAAAGCAGCCAAGCAGCACTATTTGTAATCAGGATGGTGCTCTAAGTCAAAAGTCTAAAAGAGTTATTTTATATATAACTAGGACCAGTTTGAAGTGGTGTACGCAGAAGGGTAAATTGTATTACAATCCACTCACATTTGTAAAGGAAGATAATGCAGGGATGGGTGTATACGGCAAACTTTTTTATAAAGATGCATAATAATATAATCGTTTTGGAATTCACAGTTCGGACAAACAATAAAAATCTCACACTCACCAATGCTGGGTTAGAATGTGGCATTCTGGAGTATGCAGCAACATCAGCTCCATTTTGTGAGCCCCACGTTATCGGGGTTGGGGGTGGGTAGTCCATTTGTTGCTGTTGACGGTGCATTTCATTGTGTAAATCAGCGTGGCCTCCTAGAACGGCTACTACATCGTCCAAGCTCTGTTCAGGATGATAAAAAAACATCAGGCGGTTTTAATAAAGGAAAAGATAAAAGTTGTTATATACAGTAGATCTTGAGTTTGTGGGCACTCGCAAAAGAGTCTGAATTTTGGCACCGATTACAGCTTATGCTTTACTTTACAAAGGAGTAGATGTAAGACAAAAATCGTCCTAACACTTTAATATAGCCACATTTAAAAAATATACCTTTTTCCCTTTCTTTTTCCCATCATCAATTTGTTATTAAAATATAATAATATATTCCATTATTTTTAATACAATCCAAATGGCAATAACAAAAGTATTTGTTTAAAAAAAACAGTCCCATTTTATTTCAAGACTAGGTTTAATATATATTTAAATTTAGGGAAAATCCACAAAATTGTCATTGCTTATAACCATTGATTAATTGTCAGGATAACAGCATTTCCGTTCAAAAAAATTTAAAGAAAAATAATTGGAAAAAAAGATTAATTTGTATAATCCGACACTTACAGATGGTGTGTTGTGCTGGTTTGGGTACGACTCAACTGGGTGGGCTCTCCACTGGCTGTTGGGCAGGAGTGGAGAGGGGGTAGCAGCGGGACTGGCTTGGAAACCGGGGTTATTAGCATACATCTGTGGGAAATTTGGGGGATGGGATAAAGTTTGTGGTAGTATACTTTGCGTAACTAAGAGGGTGGTTTAAAATGTACATCATAAATTATCAGCCAATTATCATATATTGGCAGACTGGAATGGACACTCTTACTTGATTTGTATTACCAAGTAAAAAAAAGGTGCATTTTATCATCATGTAACATGCATAAAGATAACGCCTACTTTATATATAAAAGTACATGCTATTTCACATCATATTAAATATTTTTATTTAATAATAAGCCTATCTTAGTATGCAATCTGCATTCTTGTCTCCATTACAACATATTTCATATGCCAGTACCTCATTCATTTGATATGGTGAGGTTATATTTGGATAAGATCCGTGAATTCCAGTTTGCTGGCAGCTGGACATGTGTGGTGAGCTATCTGGCCTGTAATCCTGTAAGGTTTGCAATGTAAACACACTAGAAATATCTTGGCTACTTATTATCTATAGCCTATATATATATCATGTTCTTGTAGTAAATAACAAAGAAATATCATTTTGTAAATGTAATGTGGTACAGGTTACACAAATAAAATGTTGATGTGTATTTTCCACTTTCTATGCAGTATTAAACTACATATTTAAAAAAAAAAGACTTATAAAACACTATAATAAGCATTATTTGAAATGTAAGAGAAGCACAACTAGATTTTGGAAACAATAAACGCACCATTCGTTCAGAGGGATGACAGTGACCATACGCCATGTTACCAGTGTACCCAGGTGACGACCACTCCCCTGACCCATGGATTGCTTCTCCTGGGTACAAAAAAGAAGAGTTTAATCTGTTTGTCTTTGTGTCCATCCATGAATGCAGGCGTAAACAACCCACTCATTTTAAGCCAGTATAAAGAGCGGGAAGGGTTTGGGTTTCAGCAAAATTGCAGGTTACAGATCAGCCGGTATTTTGCCGTTAAAAACTCATTTTGAAGCAATTACCGTAAACAGTAGGAATTATTTGTAATAAAACCGGCGGGATAAATTTAAAGATGTTCTATTTTAACAGACATCTTTTATAGTTTAGGCTTCTTCACAATTTTTAAAATACATTTAACAAACTAAACATCTTTCATACAACCTTGAATTAATCGTACACACAAATAAATTTAATAGCAATGACATAAAAGTCTAAAACATACCTACTGGTACTTAATCCATTTAATAAAATACCCAACAAAGACTTTAAAATCTGTTTTATAGTGTTTATGTAAACCAGCGAATGATTTTTTCCACATATTAGGTTACCTGGGGTAAATGGGGCTTGGTAAGCCTCATAATCCTCACTTTGATTCGGTCCACGGCGCCTTTTCCCAGCTGTAGTATGCAGAGCAATAAATCAACCACATAATACTATGTTCAAAGAGATCATGATAATTACAATTCTTTATATTTTATAAACATTCGGTTCAATGTGTATATACTTTATTTTACAACGGTTGACTTAGTTTTAGAAAGGGTGCATCGAATAAGAAGTCAAATAATCTCGAGTTTGAATCCAAGTGCTAGTAGCTGCCCTTTACATGGTACTGAATGCACTTTGCTAAGCCCAGTTTTCGGTAGATTAAACAAAAACTGAATCACAGACTAAACCATATATATATAACAACAAACTGTAACAGGTCCAGTAAACCGACTGTGGGCATGTGGGCAATACTTCTTAAGATTCCTATCCTAAAAGCTTCTAGTATTTAAAAAGTCAATAAGCACTCGTTATTTAAATATGGGAGCAAAAGTTAAGAAATAGTGTTTAAATGTAATAACACTTACAATGCAGTACACTCTGTAATTTTAAACTATTAATTTGATTAATAGTTACATGCTATAAAATATAGTGATCAACCCTTTTACTACTTCAGCAACAAGCCTACAAAACAGCCATATAATTTAATTCAAGACCTTGAAACCTTGTTTGTGAATATGTAGTTACTAAAGCTACATTTTAGAGGCAATAAAAGTAAAAATATTATGACATGTATTGTTAGTTTAGTTTTAGTTTATTCATTTTTGCCCCAGTATTAAAAAATGGCAAATGAATCAAATTACAACACAGGAACAGGAGAAAACGGCAAAACGATCTCTATTGTTAAATCTAATGATTTAAAGCAAAAAGAAAAATTCTTTGCTTACATGCATGTACTTCGGGCTGTCTTCTCTTGTTAGGGTAAGGGTTATTGTTATTGTTGCTGCTGTTTGGTGAAGAACTATTAGGCCGGTGCAGATTCAACATTGCGTTTTGCTGAGATATAAATAATTAATTTTAGTTTCAGGATCAGTATTAGAAAAATAAAAAGGCCTTAGATGTTTTTTTAATAACGGATTCTAATTAAGGGTTAAGTTTCGATAACAAAGTACTTTCACACGTTTTAAAGTGGTAGGTGGGTAGCGGCGACCAAATATCAAAGCTTTTATCTTTTGTAAGGTTGAGGATAGGCCTAAGTGGCTTCTTTTTCATAAAACCTTAGCCTGAAAACGAGGTGTTAGGTTGTGTGTATATAGCCACAATGGGAGTTTCTGTGGTTTTTGTAGCAAGCTTTAACAAAGAAAAGGAAGACAACTAAGTGTAGAATGGTGATGAATAGAGGCACAGGTGGGAGTGAGAGTTAAAAAGCTGCTGCCTTAGATAATAGCACGGTTACTGCCGGCTTTTAAGTGCCACAAATGTAAGTTAAGCTTCAGGGATATGGCAGATACGCTACAGTGAATACAAACGCTTTCTTAATGATGAGTCAGTCGCTTACGAATTGCGTCTCGATTCTGGATAACAGCAGAGAACGATGAGAGAAAACTGCGCATTTAAATCGGCTTGAAAGGGATAATATTCGCGACTCTCTCTTTTATCTCACGTAGGAGCGTACGAGTGCCATCTGCGCGCCGGGCCGCGCTCGTTAAGCAAGCAGAAAGGAAAACAAACACGTCGCCGAGCTTTGCTACTTACTAGGCGGAAGGTTCGTTTATCATGTCGGCTGGTGGGATTCGCAACGTTGCCGGGACAAATGCAGAGTCGTTACACTTGGCCTAACCCGCAAGGCGAAGCGGAAATCGCGACTTTTCAGATTTCATGTGGCCACTGAAGCGTGCGACAGTGGCACCACGTATGTCTACCACGCGGTGTCGCGACGGCGCGCATATATTGGTATTCAACACGTTTCATCATCAATGGCGTTTCAAAACCACCGTAAAAAATTTATCACGACGATAAAACGGTCCCTTTAAAAACGGCAATAGTGGTAATTAAAATGACCTTTTTTAAACAATTATAGGCAGAATCGAAAATCCAAAAGTACGTGTAGAATAGCTTTATATAATCCGCATTTTTTTCTCTTCACGTTGTCGAATTGACAATAGATTGGCGCGACAAAGCACGAAGTAGAACACCGGTTTCGGTTTCCTGTCGCGCGCAGGCTGGGTAAATGGACATTATTAGCAAAACACTAGGCGGGGAAGCGATGGGCGGTCCATACAGTTGTAAGCGAGGCGCATTAGCTTTTCCGTTGTACATGGTCCATTGTCAAATAAACGGGGAAGGGGTTAAGAGGTCTGTCTGAAGGACGAGCTGAGCGTATTGCTCTCATGCTATACAACCCATCGGCGTGTGAACGAGCAATAAAACCGATTTCCTGGCTTAGTATAGACTCCACTGCAAGCGTCGAGTGAAGGATAATCGATATGGCACGCTTCATACTCCTACTACCGTGTAAACGACGCTCGGCCATTTACAAATAAACAGATTTGATTTTCAATGTTGTACACTTACCTCTCTGGTGTAGCCGTAGGGTCCTGGTGTCATGGGGGGTTTCCCTGAAATTTCAAAACAGGTTGAGGACTGGTTCACATCGGCAAGACGCATTTCACAGAACGGGAAAACACGACAAGCTATATTTAGTATATCCCTGTCCAAACCAAGTGTATGTCATTAAAAATTCATAACGTATATACAGCTACTGCATTCCTTTCCCGTTGATACCGATCTGCTTGTATTTGTCACGACTGATGGCCTTATACGCTGATACGTTCTTTACTATTTCGAATGAAGAATGTTCGCGATAATTAAAACTACGTAATCCAAATGGCGTAATCGACAGAAATACTCTCTCCTGTTGAAAGAATCTATTTTCACGCAGCAAAATTACAGAAATATCTCATCTGGCTGGTGTTTAAAGAGCTGCTCTACTTGAATTAAAACTAGCTTTGAGTTTCTGCGAAACAGCAATAAAGCCTCTTGGCGGTGTGAGCGCGATAGAAGAATGAAGCAATGCAGTATGGCTGCAATTCCCGGTGGGCAGTTTTAAAGCGGAGAAAGGCAGAAAACAATGGCCAACCCGCGGGAGACAACAGCAGGTACTAATTGCACCAGCGCGAGCGTATTACTTTCATTGAAAATTACCTCGAAACGAGCCGCAACGGCACGAGCGCAAACAAACGGTATCAACACAGCAGAGGGCTCTGGACGGCGAGCATTCAAAGTAGCGACGAGACGTTTAAACTGAAGGAAGTGCTTAACTGCTTAAAACTGCGACTACCTGCAGAGTCGTTTTTAAAAGTCGGGATGATTACTTGTAAATTGTTTAGCTCAGTTGCAAAGCCGAATACCTGCAAACGGAGACACCTTCAACTACTACAATGAGTATCCTTTAAATACGTAGCAACCCTCGTAATGAACTCGCACTCGTTCCATGATGTCGGTACGGCCAACTGCACACGTCATTTAAGTTCGTCAGCTAGAACACGCCAATGAACACTTCTTTCAATGTTCGTCCATATCAACCGCAGCGTACGTATAGATGCGTGTGGTACGCGACCACACAGAAAGACAATAAAACTGATGGATCCGATCCACAAAGGTCCTATAGTTGGTTAGCTTACGTACGTGTGCGCGTCGGTTTCATCGCATGGACATTATTTTAAGTTCCTGGTTCATTACTATTTTGATATTTTCTTTCGGGCAAAAATGCGTCACCTGTCATTAGGAAATCGGGGCCGATATTTAAAATCAAAGTTATATGCGACGCCCGACAATAATGGTTACGGGTGTGAGAAGAAACAACATAAAACCAAGAAAGAACGTAGCAACGATGGATAAAATTAAGGAAGAACGTAGCAACGATGGATAAAATTAAGGAAAAACGTAGCAACGATATTTAAAATCAAAGTTATATGCGACGCCCGACAAAAATGGTTACGAGTGTGAGAAGAAACAAGATAAAACCGAGAAGAACGTGGTAACGATGGCGCTTTATAGCCGGGGAATTTCGGAACATTTTTAACAAACGACACTGCTCTTATGTTATCCGAATTCATGTATGAAGAAAACTTTTAACCATTGTTGTTAATAGCGCTTACAAAACTTGGGGTGTTCCGACCACTTTTAATGTTTATTTACCATAGTAAAATACCACCGCAAGTATTTCATCGAAAAAATAGGCTACACATAAGAGAGAACGAGTTAATAAGGGCTAACTGCAATATCTAGTACGGACCAATAACCGCAGAGTCCAAAAGCGGCAACGGTAAAGGGCATCTTGCAAGTCGTGTTTGATCTCGGCGAAGTCGTATGCTCGTTCAAAGTTTTGCGGTCGGTTACACGACCCAGCCTGGAGAATTCACTGACAGGTGGGGAGCTGAATTACTCAGAGTCCCACGGGAGAGCACTTGGCTCGGGCTTTAAGACTAACTTCAATGCGCTTTAATTGTCGCAGTTTCCTTGGGCGTCTCCGTATAACTTAATAACCAGTACTGCGATATAGAAGTTAAATAGCAAGAAAAGCGATAACCACGTTTGCTAATAATTATCCAGCGCACTGTTTGAATCGGTTTCAACGATCCTTATCTAAACTGCCGGAAATAAAGTCGTCGGCGCTATGGGAAGATGCGCTGTTTTTTAACATGCGTCCCAATACGAATTTTGAACAAACAATTTTTTACTTAATTTTTCATCTTTTCGGCAGCGTTAGCAATGCGGGTATTGTTTTATATTGCTGTATTGTTTTATATTAACACCTATAACTTGATATATTTGCCGGTTTACGCGGCTGCTACATGGAAATATCGTTCCGCGTCGGCGCGCTGACCGGGTAAACAACAAGATTAGAAATTCTTTGCGGCCGATTTTCTTCCTCGCGCCTTTAAAGAGTTTGCAAACAAAAAGGCTGAGCCTCGTCCTCGATTTCTCCACAGAAGATTTGCGGACCGCGAGAAAGAAAGGTGTTAAACATTTGAACCGGATGCTGACAATAAAAAGAGAAGCACGACGAGGCTTTGTGCGAACTCGCACTTAAAACGTGCTAACTCTTATCAAATGTTGCTTGCGCTTGTTGTCGCTTTCAAGGCCAACTGTAGGTCCTATCAATCAGCAGCAGTAACCCACTAAACTAAACTATAAATCAGCTAAAATATTCACACGCTAAAAACATAACAAAAACTAAATGTTTTGTTTTTAAAATCGATTTAAATGTGAACGCAATAGTATCCAGAAATTATAATCATTGTTGATAGTTGTTAACAATCTCTAAAAAGGCAAAATATAACAATAATAGGGGATCTGACTATACATTTGTGCTTGTTAACTGTAAGCTTATTTCCAAAACAATAAAGCTTACAAGTAACAGGCAGCAAAATTGACAATATCGTAATATACTTACCACTAGGTCCACCAGGCTGTCCAACCACAACGTTGGGGCTTCGGGCAGCAGGGTTAGTTACAGTGTTCGGGTAGTTCTAAAACCAAGTAAAATCTTGTATGCAAAGGAACTACATATATAATTTACAATCAACAGATCCAACGATGCAGCAAGCATTTGTAAAGTGGATGTATGTAAAAACACTAACATTGTCACAATAACATAAGTTTGGTTGGACAATTGCCCAAATTAACAATTTGGTATCTCTGGTACAACAATACCGCACTGTAATCAACACATTTAGTACATTGAAATAAATCTATCAATTGGCCTACACCATTTTGGCATGTCTATATAAAATAAGCTATCACACTTGAATTGATTACTAAAGTAATCCATCACTGATGGTTTGTTTAAAATTTGGAATAACAATTCTAAATGTAAAAATATATTGATTAATTTTAATACAAAAATCAGATTATAGGGAAAAGATCACATCACAAAAATGTAATTTTAGTGCTATGAAATGCCAGACACAAATCAATTACAAAAAATCTTTAATTAGACAGAATTTAAAAGAAAAAACATGACAAGGATGTGTTTCTACAAAACAAAACTGTTAAATTAAAATTCCAACCTATTTATTTTATCCACCCCACCGTTTATGACTGTTGGGGTCACATATTGTCATAATACAACAAACGCACAGCAAGTTTATATTTTTTAAACAAACGTAAACGCCTAGCAAAGTTGTTGATCTATATATACAATAGGCCATGAAATCTAATTGCAACATAGTCTTTTACTATGCATACAATCAGCAGTTTAGTTCCCATAAAATCTTGTAATATTGATTTTAAATTTTCTTGTATTTGATTTTATAATCTTGTATTTTAAATTGATTTTAAATTTTCTTGTATTAGATTTTTAAATCTTGTATTTGATTTTAAAATCTTGTATTTGATTTTAAAATTAAACAAAAAGTTGTATACCGTTGGGGAACTGTAGCTTTCTCTGGGTGTTTCCGACTGAGCTGACCAACCTAAAGAACAAGATGGAAATAATAAATAAACCATGCCAATTACAACTCCTTAAAAACATAGTATATACATAATAATACTATCTAGAGATATGGATATTAAGATATATAATGAATCAGGATTCTGTGCGTTTTCAGTCATTTTACAGTATATAATTAATAGAAATATGTGTTATATATCTAACCAGTTCTAAAAGTTTTTGATAAATGTAATAATACCGGTATTAACAAATAGCTGATTAAATTACATATTATATCAAAATTAAATTGCAAACGCTGTACATAATAGTGTAAAATGAATATAAAAATAATATATCGGTAAAAACCTTCAAAAATTAACAACTATATTCGCTATAAACTTAGTTGTACATTCTTGCATAAATAGGGCCAAAACTGTATTAGGTGTCTTACGGAAGTAAAAAGTATCAAGTTACTAAAATGAAGGAAAGTTGACACAGAATGAAGTAAGGGTTTCTGACAGGAGACTGACAGGTATTGCTGGTGGAATTTGCCACTAGACCAGTTCGGTACACAAACTATCTTTCTCTGTGACTTTTGAAGGAGGAGGTTTCTACGCCATTATTTGCGTAGCATGATTCGAACATTATTTACACAGGTGGTTTACAGATAATTCAAACTGCCGGTCCACCCACAAGCAACGGAGTTTTATAGCCAATAATAAGGTTTAAAATTGGAATAAATGCAAAATCCAACAAATTTGATTGACACATTTCTATTTTTAACCCAACCAACTTTAATTAGTCCATTGCAAATAAAATTAAGTATAGTTGTGTATAAAATTAAAAATATATTCATAAACATTCATGATTATCAAAAATTGTTATTTTGTGAAAAAAACAATTAAGCGCTTATACAACAGATATATCGGGGGAGTTAATATATACTATAGTTTAGTATACAATGCATACATATAAAGTTACAAAGTTTGACAAGATTACCAAAAAAGAATATTATTTTATCAACCAAAAACCTTATTAATTAGCTTTAAAAGCGGTTGTTTCACTTTAAATATTTTTTTGCCAATTAACAACCCCACACAAAAAGTGGATTAAACAAGCCAATTATGGAAGCTTCAAAACCCGGACAAAATCTGACAAAAAGAAAAAACAGATCAAACAAAAGTACCTGAGGAATCTGCATATGACTTGTTGGTGTAGACATTCCCATGACTGGTATTTTCTATTCCAGATATTGAAGAACTTTTTGATGAAAACATTTATTAACTTAAACTGATTACATTAAAAACCATAACAAACACAGTACCTAAACACTGGCCAGACAGCTTGGTTTAGAACATTTGCAACATTTAGGTTAAAATATGACATCTCAGAAATATATAAAATAATACACCAATACTTATGCTGTCAAGGTAACTACTGCTTTACTTTTTGGTATGAAGACAAACTGCTAAATGTATCAACATGAATAATTACACTATATGCTTTTTCTAACTTTGCCTTAACTTGTTAAATTCAAATGTAATGCTTCGATGGTCTATAGTTAATATAGTCCTTATAGGACTGTTTACAATGACTTAAGGCTTTAACAAAATTAGTTTATTTTTATATAATAAACCTATATTTATTCAACTTATGCAAAGATTATAAAAAGAGCTACGATATTTTAATCTAAACCAGCCTACTAATTTGGTGATCACTACTGTTTAGTTGCTTCTTAAAATAAGAAAAAGAAAGATTTGATTAAAATGTAGAAAATTTTATATCGAGACATAAATAAAAACAACAAAAATCTACATAAATATTATAAAATCTATATAATTTTTATTTTAAAAATCTTTAACATATGTGTAGAGTACAAGTTCAAAGTACTATCCCAAAAGTAAGGCATGGTTTCATTTGTCTGATACTGAAACTTTTATTGTAGTAAAGTGCCTGCCTTATTAAAACTCTTGCACTCTGACGATATATCAGATTATAGCGGTGTGATTGCAAGAATCTGATACCTTGAAATAGCATGGGAAAGTTGCATGTCGAGACGCTTGTTTTTGGGAGAAAGGCTTCTAAGGGAACTAAACAGAAACTTGAGCTCTAGGCAATCAGTCCCTGATGTCCATGAATGAAATGCAAGTATCAGGTAAAATAGAGGCAATTCATTTCCTCAATTAATTGCCTTTGCGGAAGTCATTAAAAACCAGGTTGAGAGTTTTTCGTGACACCACCAAGCTCATACTACGCCGGTACGTCATTGAGGTCCCTATTTTTATGCGAATCTTGACATACAAAGAGACTAAATTTACCATAATGAAAATTTAGGCTCTGGAGTGGCTTGTTAAATATTTCCGTTTTATGTCAAAAATTCTTTAAAAGTTTGATTAAAAATTTAGAGATAAACCCAACAAAATAATAAAAAAGCTGAATAACTATGCCATACACTAAGCACACAGATACTAAAATATATTGCGAACAAGCAGTTTGACAACATGAGTTAAAACATTGCAAAATACATTACCGGTATACAAGCCTCAGTTTATTATCTTATACAAGACAAATAAAAACGTAATTTGCTAATTAAAATTTAAAATAATAATAATTACTATGATACATCAAGTAGTTAACACAATATCGCAACATCAATTCACAGAACTTGGCCAAGAACCGTTAACAAAATAATAGAATCAGCCTTATGTCTATAGCAGTAGTCTCCTATAAACGCTGAAATACATTTAAACATTCGAGTCGGTTTTAATTTAGCAGTAAGTTAAAATGTTTAACATTTTGTGCTGTATAGTAAAACACTTTTAACAAACCCAATAACGGCAAAAGACCTACGTACGTCTAGAAGTAAACTGAAGCAAAAATACGGAAACTTTTCTTTATAGAAAATTTGTAAGAACAGATACAAGCAAGATCGCATATCCTAGAATGCATATTTAATTTATTTTTTACTATAATTCCTCCGTTGTTAATATTACAATAGGTAAACATTAATGATGCGATATATGTAATATTCTTGATGACCAAGGATGAAATAAAATACTATAATAGCATTTATTATTTGAGAAAAGGAAGTGGCACCACAACACGAAAGCTATGCCGAATAGGGGGTGAGGCTGACATTGCCTGACTCGAAGAAACGTCTTACACCTCGGTGCAATAGCCCCGGTAACACATATTTTTTCTAAATCACGGGTATATTAATACGGGGATGAACATGCATATCCTATCCTACCCCGTTGATCTAAGGTTTTGGCGAAACCGGTTAATTGCCTTGCCCGAATACATAACCAACTTCCATGCGACCAGTTTTCGATATCCAACCCTTGGGCTAAAAGGAGACATTAACCCGCCAAGCTAAACAATAGTGATTTTCTGATCTAATTCTTTCCTAGTATGATTACTATAATTTTAATTTTGTATTTCACTATTTGAAAAGCAACAATCTAATGAAACTTTTGGAGTCGTTTAGTTTTCCAGTCCAGTATCCGCATTAAACATTGTCGGGGTGAAAATTTGATATTTTCAAGCGTTTGGATAAAGCGGAAATAAACTTTAATTTCTACCTTAACTCGTAAATAAATATTTATATATATTTATAATTGAAAAAATTAACAACTTAACCTTTCTAATGTGTTTTAACGTATGGCAGTTAAAGGGTGATAAATCGACCCAGAGTGTTAAACGTTTTCCCCCAATAACCCCCCACAAATGAACACTGATACCCATTTGCAACTGTCATTTTTACAAACCGGCATTAAATAGAAATAATAACCCTACACAAACAAACCACTGTGTTGCTGCATTGGATCGATAGCCGAGAAGTAACTACTGGATCGGCATTGCGGCCACTTACGGGTCAGATTTCAATTATCGTGGGCCGAATTGCTCAGAGTAAAACCGTATATCGTATATAGTATATACAATAGAGACCGTGGGACTTTCTGGTTTTAAAATCAGAGTTGTGGATAATGCAGGAAATTATTGAAATTGTACCGACCACTCAACTGCGCGGTTGCGATCTTAGCAACGCACTTTGATCCCAATGAATTAATGGCCTAACTAAATCAAAAAGGACACACAATGAAATCGCTTTGGCAATCCGACAAAGTGCACATGCTATATTAGACCACCACAAATCTTGCAATAAGGTCCTATGATGATAGTTTATCATTCCCACTCTGTTGTGATGGGTAGTTTACCCACTATGTCCACGACCGACTATCGCCGTGCTATACAACACAGATGACCATTTTTTGCGCACTTCAAATAAAATGGGCGTACCACCTAAACTAGAATCAAACGTCCACACGCATCAGCATATTTTGATGTATTCCGTGTATGAGAATTTTGGGCGGAGATGACTGTGCACTCGTAATACATGGTTTAACGTCGATAGGGTTACAAGGAGAACATATTTTGCTGTTAGTATACGATGGCGAGTTGGTTAATTGCGGGTACAAAAACAATGCAGCAACTAGTTGGATCGGAAACCGGACAGCAGCCGCTCTGTTTCAGAGAAGCAAGCGAAACACATGGCGTTCTTATCACCAGGCATAGTAAAGCAACACAGGGCGACAATACACACTCATTATTTCATATTTTTTAAGACGCTTGTGTAATCAAAATATTATTATAGAAGAAAACCGATACGATATGTACAATAAAATAACAGGCGACGATTAAACACGATCAGCAGCTTGTGGATTCGAATTATTTACACAAAACTAACAGGAACATATACCGGGGCTTAGGGTTACCTTATGTACATCAATATTTTTTGAATATACAGGGAGTATATGCGGTAGAAGGGAATAGCAGGCCCTATGCAATGATATCCTGGAGTATAATGGAGTTGGCGGGTTAGTCGCTGTCGGAATCGTCCTTGTAGCGCATGCGGCGAATTTGGGCAAGTTTTTGCCTCGCGGATTGGAGTTCGCGTTCTTTCCGTAAAATTTCCTCTTGTGCCATCATCTCTTGCGCAATTCCGCCGACGAGTCGCGAGTTTATGACAACTTCGACCTCGTCATCGGAGTTGGCCGATTCGGAAGCCGCTTTGACCAGGTCCTCGGACGCGTGCTTTACGGCGTTTCCAGCGATCTATCGCCATTTTTGATCACAGATGGAGAAGGAAAGGGAGCATGCAAACAAAACTTGGTTAACTGGGAAAAATACCGCAAAATTTCAAACTTAAATTACAAGTGCAAACACTTTGAAATCAAATTTAATCAAAACACTGAAAACAAATCATATAATCAACTCGAAAAAATAAAAGAAACAAATTAAATCTCATCAAAACTCATGCTAAAACCTGATTTGATTCTGAAAGCTCATCAACAAATCTAAGTTGAAACTGAATCTGGACAGGCAAACTGAAGTCTGGCAAAATTAAAATTGAACTGATTGAAAATCAAAATTAAACTGATTTATAAAGGGAAGGGTGAGGCGGTGGGGGTTTATTAGTCTTGTCTATTTTTTCTGAGTCATCTCGTATTTCTTTTTGCGGATTTTGAGAAGCTGAGATTGGGCATCCTTTAACTCTTTCTCTTTGGCGAGGATGGCCTCCATGGCTTGCATCTCCTGCGCTATCCCACTCACGAGGCCACCCGCTAATTCTACTTCTGGCTCCTCGGCCTGAACTTCGAACGAGGCAGACGCGGACTCCACGAGCATCTGGGTGGCCCGGTTCACTGCCGTGCCCGCAGACTGACCCAAAATTTATTAAGCGTTAAGGTGAGTTTACTAAGTTATCTGGTGCCAGGTTTATACAACTTTGGGGATAAAATGTGGATAAGTGCAGCATTTGTTGATTGCAATTTTAAATTTAAATAAAAAAATTCTAAAAAGAAAGATGTATGCTGAAATATATAATTTGGTTCTATAAATTGCTGCTTTTAAACTATAGCTGGCAGAATAAAGTGCTTGTTGCAAAACCCACCTGCAAGCGTTTCATATTCTCACTGTTGGGGTCTGCTTTCACTTTGCAGGCCACCAACAACTGGGCTGTGGACGACGCAACTTGTTTTGCCGATGTCACCAATTTCTCTTCGCTTGCCTCGCCCTGCACGGCTTGGTTTGCGGCTTCACACAGGTTGCCAGTGGCGCGTGCCACCATCTGTGCTGCGGAAATGAGGCCCTGGGACCACTGGCCGTCATCGTGACGCATTGCGGCTATAGAACCAACCTAATAAAGAAAAAGATGATAAGTTAAAAGCAGTGATACAATGCTTAAAGGAGCTGGATGCTTTGCTTTAAAAATGATGGTAATAATGTTAAAAAAACGTTGCAATCCAGTTACTGGAAAATAATGGTAAAATAGTAATGATATAAAAGGTTTAAAAAAAAAGACGGCGACATACTTTCCCCTGCAACACAAGTTCTTTCTGAGCAGCAGACGCAGCCTTGACGAGTGCAGTGGTCGCCGTGGCGATCGACTTCGCCGCTTCAAGGATTTGTTCTTCGAAGTTCAAGCTTTCATCGGCTTGCTGTGAATCATATGAAATCATGATAATAAATCACAACAAAAATAATCATGATATAAGAGAATCGTGTGTGAGCTCAACAAGACCAACAATGTATTGTTTGTAGCAATTTAGAGGCAGTGGTGAGGCTGGTTTAATTGATTTCTTATATAAGGCTGTCTGATTTAAAACATGTACTGTATTTCACATACCATTAGGCGAAACACTAAAACAAGTTATTCCAATACCTAACTGACTTTGTTAATATAGACAATGGTGGTTAACAGCCTGTGAAATTTGTGCTCTAACCCAAATTACTTTACACACTTAAAAATAAATAGTGGAATAATTATAGAGCTAAAAAGCTATAGAAAAATTTAATTGGATTGTGTTACTTTCACTAGGAAATTGGAAAATTTATAAGGATGTACCATGGAAATATAACATGAACACAGATGCTACATCTGTGTATAGGGTGTACACCACACAACAGGGGTTTTATACATATCAGTGAAACTCAACAGCGGATTAATGGGTTCTACCAAATTAAAGGAACATGTCTTTCATATACAACACACAGCAATAGCTCCGGTAACCCGACGGTGGGCGCGAGGTGATCTGACGATTGCCCGTGTACTCACTCCCTTTGTTTTCGCATTCACAGGGATAAACATGAATATCCTATCCTATCCAGTGATATTTTAAGCATCGCCCCAAATACCTTAGGCTTCTTGCGTGGCCTCAGTTGAGCAAGTTTCTTTGCAGCTGCCTCGATGGATAACGCAGCAGCCAGCAGTTCTTGCTCAGCGATGACATTTGGATCGTTAGGATCAACCCAGTCTGTGCCTGGCAGTGGGGAAGATTGGTGGAAATTATGTGATTTTGTTATTCATACAAAAAAAATTGTTTATTTCAAAGAGCAACGTAGAAGCTAATGAAAAGTGATTTGTCAGATAACTCGATAATTTTTTAACCCAGTTATCCATGAAGAGTTTTCAAAGTTCAAGACGTTGTTTTCACATAGGCAAATTATACTCAAGCAAGACAGGATATAATCTGCCAACCTTCCGGGTTTAAATCTGCGCAGTCATATGGACTAAAGCACACAGAAATGTGCTATCTTTTGTACCAACAAAAATGTATACCAATCTTTACCTTTCATACTTTCACCAGATCTGACAAGGTTGCTCACTGCTGTAGCTACGTTTTTCGATAAAGGATTGAGATTCTTCTTCAAATCATTGTTGCCAGGTTGTTGGCTCGTTAACAGTACGTTGCTTAGAAGGCTGACATAGGCTTCAGCAACTCCAGCGCCGAATTTGAGGGTTTCCTTCTGCTGTACCTGGTCGTCTGTGCTGGCAGCTGAAGCCTGGTGGTGGGATTCAGGTTTAGTTGAGATATTTCGGTTATGGTAATAAAGTGATCTGTGGACATTACTCCAAGCCAGCAGTTTTGAGTAAATTTTGCATAGTTCAGTAAGATGTGCACAGTCTTGTCTTGAGTAAGATGTGCATAGTTCAGTAAGATGTGCATAGTCTTGAGTAAGATGTGCACAGTAGAAATTTTTGTCCAGCTATGCATACAATAGGATTTCAGTATGATTACCGTGGGTACAGTGCGGCTCTCCTACCCCAGTGAATAGGATATAATTAATTACATCTCTTCTGTTAGACTAGTCCATTATATAACATGGCATAAAATTATTTTTTATAGCCGGAAAATGATAAAAATGAAGACAAAAAAATTATGCCATATTAAAAATACTTTTATCTTAGTCAAAAGGTCCAGCCGGTTAGCCTAGTGGCTAATTGAGTCGCCTTTCAATCGAAAGGTTGCAGGTGCGGAACTGGTCGCTAGCTAGTCGGTTGTGTCTTTGGGCAAGGCACTTTATGAACATTGCCTCAACCTAGTGGTTAAATGGGTTCTACCAAATTGAAGAAACATGTCTATCATATACATACACACTGCAATAGCTCTGGTAACCCGAAGGTGGGCGCAGGGTGATCTGACCCATGCCCGTGTGTTAACCCTCTTGGTTTTCCCATTCACGGGGATAAACATGAATATCCTATTCTAAGGTAATTCAAAGTCGCCATTTACCCTGCAGATATGGATCATATCGAACACAGCTTTTCTCCCCATGTTAGCGCACACAATCATATCCTCCTGGCGGCAAAACTTGCCGGCAGCCACAGCCTTCGCGGTGGCATTGGTGATTGGTTTGGTGATTTGGATCAGTTCCTCCGGAGTTGCTCTTCTCTCCTCACCAGCCACCGACTGAAGCATCTGAAAAAGGTTTAAAAAATTAACTTTTAATAAAAATAAAAAAAATTATTTTTTTCAATAAAAAAAATAATTTTATTCTTATGAGAATGTGTTTTATTGATTTAAAAAAAAATTGTAATTATTGGCTGAATTCTTTGAATTCTTTATGTATACCGACTGAAGCATCTGAAATAGGTTTAAAAAATTGACTTTTAATAAAAAAAATAAAAAAATGATTCAATAAAAAAAACAATTATTTTTATCAGCATAAGTTTTATTGATTTAAAAAGAAACTAATGTTATTATTGGCTGAATTCTAAATGTATACTGACTGAAGCATCTGAAAAAGGTTTAAAAAGTTGACTTTCAATAAAAAAAAGAATTTTATTCTTATCAGCATGTGTTTTATTGATTTAAAAAAATTGTTATTATTAGCTGAATTATTTATGTAATGACTAATGACGGAAGCATCTGAAAAAGATTGAAAAATTGACTTTTATTAAAAAAAAAATTTTTATTCAATAAAAAAAATAATTTTATTCTTATCAGCAAGTGTTTTATTAATTTAAAAACAAATGAATGATGTTATTATTGGCTGAATTCTTATTGTATTTACTATGTAGAATGCATGTTGAAAGAATTGTATAATTAAAGTATGTTTTTGTGGAGAAATAATGGCATTGTTTTCACAGAATAATTAATTTTTAAGATTATGATAATTTGTTTTATTTCAAACTAATTGATTTGCATTAAAAAATGGCTTAACAGTCTGGACTAACCAAGAATGACTACAGCAATACCATAAGTATTCGAATATGTTTGAAGTTTACCTTGAGCTCTTGTTTAATCGAGTTGATGGTTTGTTCAATCGCTCTGGGTCCTTTAGCTGCTTCATCTTCCACCGATTTCACCGTTTTCAAAAGAGAAGTCACGTTTGTTACCATTGCCTGTGAGGAAACGTATAAAGTGTTTTAAAAAAGTTTTTTTTTGAAAAACAATTTGGAATTATGTTCTCACCATTTAAAAAACTCACCATTTTTTAAACATTTTAATTTTTTTAAAAGCGTGTTACTATACCATTTTTTTCTGAATGATGTTCACGTACATGTCATACAATTATTTATCATTTATCTCGTAAAATATCCCGCTAATTTTTTCAAAATATGTTTTACACAAAATATTCCACTAACACCCATCCCACCTTGGCGGATGCTTTGAGATGCAGCATTGATTGATCTGAGGTGGACTTGCCAGATGCATCTTTCGTTGAGTTGATGAGGTCTGCTAGAGCTGATGCGACGTCTCTCACCGCGTTGATCAGTATCACCTGGTTAAAGGAAACGCACAGAATGCTTAAAATTTTGCTTTCATATGCTAAAAATTTTGAGTTCATATGCTAAAATTTTGCATTCATATGCTAAAAATGCATAATAAGAGTGTCCTGATATAACACAATAATGTAATCTGAAAATTTTAATCCAAATGTGTATATTTTTTTGTAACTTGGTGGTAGCCTGTTAAAAAATAGTAAATTTATAACTTAAAGAACTGCACAACAATAGTGGCAGAGTTACCGGCAAAACCATTATGGTTATTCGTTTTATTTTACATAGATTATATTCAATTTAATTTATTTTCCAAATAATAACATACATTCGGCGATAATTGCACTTAATGCAGTGAAAGATCCAAAGGATCCACTAGTCAAACTACATTAAACACAATTATAAAATAATTGTTCTGCACTAGTTAATAAAGATACCAATGGAACTACGCAAAACTATTTTAAAAATATCATCCAAACGCCATACTGCTATCTCTACCTGTGTATCTGGGTCATCAGCCCCCAAACTGGACGCCCCACTCTTAACAACATCAGCCAACTTGCTGATTGTCTGTGACGCAGATTGAGCAGCTCCGGCGAGCTTCTCCTGCCCACCGGCAGCGCCAGCCACCAGTTGTTTGGTGTCTTCCACCAAAGCCTTTGCCGTCGCCAGTATGTTTTCTCTGGAAGAGTGTGGGTATTAACTATTAAGTATTAGAGCAAAAATGGCAGCTATAAATGCAAGATGCTTTACACATTCACTTAATTTTACAACCTTATGATCGGCTAAAAAATAAAGCCCAAACACCCATTTTTCCATGTAGTTTCCATTTTCTATGTATTCCATGTCTATAAAAAACACTTTAACCCCAAAAACACAAGAAACACTTAACCCCTCCAAAATATAAGAAACACTTTACCCCCCAAAAATATAAGAAACACTTTACCCCAAAAAATATAAAAAAAAAACTTTACCCCTCAAAAATATAACAAACACTTTACCCCCCAAAAGTACAAGAAACTCTTTACCCCCCAAAAATATAAGAAACATATTAAACATTTTACCCTCAAAAAACATTTTAATTGCACAGCAAAAAAGTAAAACATTTTCAACAACGAGGAATCACCCACCTGTGCTCTGCGAAGGACTCGTTGTCAGATTCAGGGTTAAGTGCTCCTGAGGTGACGAACATGAGGGTGGTGTCCAGGTCTCCGATGATGCCCTGTACCTTGGTGTGCGCGTTGATGCACGCCTGTGTGCCACGCCCTCCTTCTTGTAACGATGACATCACATACGACACCTGGGAGGCATTTTTGACTTTTTATATTGGCTGTAAAGTACGACAAACATGGAGTTAATAAATTATGTGCTAACATATGCACGTGTCACTTTGTATAGGCCTGTCAAATGTACATAGATGTAATCATTAAAGTACATAGGTGTAATCATTAAAAGACATAGGTGTAATCATTGAATTTTAAAAAGGCATGTACGCCCCGACAAAAATGGCGTTAATAAATTATGTGCTAACGTATGCACGTGTCACTTGGTATAGGCGTGTCAAACGTACATAGGTGTAATTATTAAAGTTAATAGGAGAAATCATTGGTTTTTAAATTTCTTGAGATTGGTGCACACTAAATTTGGCAAGATTGGCAGTTAGAAACCCCATTTTTGACGGGATAGCGCATAAAGTTGGTGGGGGTTGCATCAGAATTTAATAGGGTTTTTACCCTAAACTTTTAAGATTTTAGAGCTTTAGCAACGCAGGATTTGTGAGATAAAATCTGACATTTCATTCCATGGCATATTATAAGCGACACAGTTCAATTTTTTACATTAGATCAGCTACGTATGAGTTCATCTATATACGGAAGTAACGGAAGTCGCGGCGATTATAAGTCTGTTATATGGTAGAGTTTATAAAACCGCTTCTTTCACGAAAAGTCCGTAAAGTGCCTTGCCCAAGGAAAAATCCTCCCACCTTCTCTATTGATGTTCTTGCAAGCATCCGATTCAGATCCTTCTTAGTTAGTGGTATAGTCCCTGCGGATTGCTCTGCACCATCCCGGATGCGGTGACCAGCTCCTTGCAAGCTTCACCGAGATCTTGAATCGATCGCTTGATGTGGTTGCTAACCTGTTGGTGATTTTAATGATGAAAAAATACAACGTTTGTCGCCTCATTATTCAGACATTTATTTTTAATTTTAGGCGAAAAGTGTAACTTAATTTTATAGTTTCTTTGAAACTATATTTTTTAAGAGTACAATTTAGTTGTAAAAAAGATGTTTAGTTTCTACTTGACGTACCCAAGACCAGTTACGAACGCAAACAGGCGCACCTTACATGGCGAAGTCAAAACAATATGCTAAATACTCAAAACGTTACAATGGAAAAGAACGTAACTAGACACTAACCATTTAGTAGTTTATGATCTATGCACACTCTGTCGTAAATTTACGAGATGCAAGTGTGGCGCACTTAGCTTACCTTTGCGGCGCATTATTTGAGTAACACTGGCCAAGACTAAAACGGCGCACCAATTGAGAAAACACTGAACTAAACCATATATGAGCTAACTATGATTTACTAAACTTAGGATAGGATATTCATTTTTATCCCCGTGAATGGGAAAACCAAGGAGGTTAACACACGAGCAATCGTCAGAACACCTCACACCCACTGTCGGGTTACCGGAGCTATTGCAGTGTGTTATATATGATAGACACGTTCCTTCAATTTGGTAGAACCCATTAATCCGCTGGGTTCAGGCAATGTCCATAAAGTGCTTTGCCAGGACACAACCCACTAGCTAGTGACCAGTTTCGCACCTGCAACCTTTTAATTGAAAGGCGACGCACTTAACCGGCCAAACTTACCTCGTTGGAATCAGCGAGGGAAGCGGCAGCAGCTCCATCGGATGCGAGCTCTGTGAACTCCCCGGTGACCTTCTTCGCGAGCGTGGTGAGCTCGTCGGGTCGCGTGTTCATCGCCATGCTCATGTCGCTACTCGTCACTACGATCGCCCTGCAGTGCCGCATTATGGAGGTCTGGTAGTCGGCGAATGTGTCGTCTTCCCCTGCCTGCACATTGCTGTGCAGGATCTGCGTTGGGAGGGATGGATCGTGTGTAACAGCGGAATTAAAACCGTCGAAAACTGAATTTTTTTTACAAACAGACAAAAATAGATTCTTAGAAAAGTTCATTGCTGAACTTAAGTAAATACAAATTTGGTAAAATACAAAATTCATTGTAAATATACACACAGACCAACAACTACCATAGAAGCAGGAACTCACCGCAGTGGCAGAGCAGATAGTGTCCACCATACCGGACATTAGAGCTTCAGGTGCTTCCTGGACTGATTTAAGGAGATCTTCGATAGCTTCTTTCATCGATTCAGCTGCTTCGTCGATTGCTTCATGCGTGTTGTCAGCCTGGGGTTGTATGAGTTCGTTTGGGAGATCGCAAATATAAAATTACGGCAAAATACAATTTTTTTAGATAAAAAAATACAAATTTGTTTTTAATTTATGAATTAAAAAGTAGAAAAGCTGTGCACAAATGCGGCTGATGTTTCGTAGCGTTTTTGTTAGTTTTTGCCATTTTGTTGTTATTCAATACCATGCTTTGTTAGTGTGGCTTTCCAAGCGGGGTTATATTAAGGAAAAAAGGCATGGCGCCAAAGAAGATAAAAAAAGAGTTAAAAGAAAGAAAAGACATCAAAGCAAACAATTCAACAACAAAAACACGTCATGTAATTTTTTGTTTTTTTGTTTTAAAACCTCTGCATTTAACGTAAAGAAAATATACATTCAGCACACGCTCCAGGCTATTCTAAGATGTATAGCCAAAGCGTTTGCGAAATGCAGAGGTTTTAAAACAGGTAATTTTGGTAAAAAAATTAGTAAAAATTCAAATTCACAAGAGCAAGCAATCATGGCCACTCTTAACGGAAATTCTCAACTTAAATGAGACAAGACGAATCCAACACCAATTGTTCCAAACAAACCTTATTATGTCCTCGAGATGGCAGTTTCGACGGCTAGATAAAAAAGTGAGACGAAATTTACAAATTCTGAGAACAAATATAAGAAAAGAAAAAAATCTGAAATAGAATTTTTGCTAAAGTCGGCGCAAACTGAAGGTTAGATTCGGGGTTAATATTTCAAGCGCTAGTGGTTAAATTGGGGCGGGGCAACGCGTGGCTACTACACACCGGCGTCCTGTGTGGATCGTGGTGCACAAACTCGCCACTCATGTTATTGTGCATGTGCAGTTGGGGGTCCTGTTGAAAGAATTGTTATCTTGTGCCCAGTGCAGGACCATTATGAATGGTGCCTAGTGCAGGACCATTATGGATGGTGCCTGGTGCAGGACCATTATGGATGGTGCCTAGTGCAGGACCTTTATGGATGGTGCCTAGTGCAGGACCTTTATGGATGGTGCCTAGTGCAGGACCATTATGGATGGTGCCTAGTGCAGGACCATTATGGACGGTGCCTAGTGCAGGACCATTATGGATGGTGCCTAGTGCAGGACCATTATGGATGGTGCCTAGTGCAGGACCATTATGGATGGTGCCTAGTGCAGGACCATTATGAATGGTGCCTAGTACAGGACCATTATGAATGGTGCCTAGTACAGGACCATTATGGACGGTGCCTAGTGCAGGACCATTATGGACGGTGCCTAGTGCAGGACCATTATGGATGGTGTCTAGTGCAGGACCATTATGGATGGTGTCTAGTGCAGGACCATTATGGATGGTGCCTAGTGCAGGACCATTATGAATGGTGCCTAGTGCAGGACCATTATGGATTGTGTCTAGTGCAGGACCATTATGGATGGTGCCTAGTACAGGACCATTATGAATGGTGCCTAGTGCAGGACCATTATGAATGGTGCCTAGTGCAGGACCATTATGGATGGTGCCTAGTGCAGGACCGTTATGGACGGTGCCTAGTGGAGGACCGTTATGGATGGTGCCTAGTGCAGGACCGTTATGGATGGTGCCTAGTACAGGACCATTATGAATGGTGCCTAGTGCAGGACCATTATGGATGGTGCCTAGTGGAGGACCGTTATGGATGGTGCCTAGTGCAGGACCGTTATGGATGGTGCCTAGTACAGGACCATTATGAATGGTGCCTAGTGCAGGACCGTTATGGACGGTGCCTAGTACAGGACCATTATGAATGGTGCCTAGTGCAGGACCATTATGAATGGTGCCTAGTGCAGGACCGTTATGGATGGTGCCTAGTGCAGGACCGTTATGGACGGTGCCTAGTACAGGACCATTATGAATGGTGCCTAGTGCAGGACCATTATGAATGGTGCCTAGTGCAGGACCATTATGGATGGTGCCTAGTGCAGGACCATTATGAATGGTGCCTAGTGCAGGACCATTATGGATGGTGCCTAGTGCAGGACCATTATGGGTGGTGCCCAATGCAGGACCATTATGGATGGTGCCTAGTGCAGGACCATTATGGATGGTGCCTAGTGCAGGACCATTATGGATGGTGCCTAGTGCAGGACCATTATGGATGGTGCCTAGTGCAGGACCATTATGGATGGTGCCTAGTGCAGGACCATTATGGGTGGTGCCTAGTGCAGGACCATTATGGGTGGTGCCTAATGCAGGACCATTATGGATGGTGCCTAGTGCAGGACCATTATGGATGGTGCCTAGTGCAGGACCATTATGGATGGTGCCTAGTGCAGGACCATTATGGGTGGTGCCTAGTGCAGGGCCGTTATGGATGGTGACTGGTGCACGATCAATAAACCAAAAAGATGGTGCCTAGTGCATGACCAATAAACCAAAATTATGGTGCCTTGTGTACAATCAATAAACCAAAAGGATGATGGTGCATGGTATACAAACAATAAACCATTATGAATGGTGCCTATAGGCTGTGGCACCTACCAATAACCCATATAATATAATTATATACTTTATATAAAAAATTATAGTAATATCGGTTCTGTATTAAAAAATGTATTTTTTTCAGATATTCTTGATTCTAGGGTTTAGAGAAGCAGATACTAAATTGGTCAGAAAATCTCTACGGTGAATTAATCTAGTTATCCATGCTCTAAATGCAAACAAAATGTGGTAGTTGGGTCAATTTTTCAACATGCGTAAAAACATTTAGCTTTATTGTTATATGGCCTGAGTAGTAGAACTTACATATTTGAGTGTTAGTCTAATTTGAAAATAGTTTAATTCTGTTTTTAACAAGCTAAGATCGTTTGTTCATATACATATTACTTTGTGAACTGTATAATTACCATACTAAACCAGTGTTATATCCAACGTAGTAAAACTGATGTAGGTAAAAAGAATGAAGCCAAAATATAACTTTTCGTTTTAGGCGGAGGATTCAATTTGATACTTGATAATAACATTGCATCTTAGATAAGCGCATTGATTTGATACACAAAAATCATTTATTAAATGAAGATAGCAGGCAGCTTATGTCCGTAATACGTTTTAGTTCAGAGTAAAACAATTGTTTTATGACCGGCCTTTAAAATTATTCCGACCAGCTAGTCTGGTGGTTTAGTCCGGCGCCTTTCAACCGAAAGGTTGCAGATTCGAAACTGGTCGCTAACTAGTCAGTTGTGTCCTTGGGCAGGACACTCAACGGACATTGCCTGAACCCAGCAGATAAGTGGGTTCTACCAAAATGAAAGAATGTCTTAATTATACAACACACTGCAATAGCTCCGGTTGGGCGCGAGGTAATCTGACGATTGCCCGTGTGTTAAACTACTTGGTTTTCCCATTCACGGGAAATAACATGAATATCCTATCCTAATATTGGAATTTTCAAATACTTATAATTTGTATTCCTATGCAATACGTTTCACTGCCAAATTTTACTACTTATTAATTTATAGATTGTAATGCATATGAATTACTATAGGAATAGATTGTAGAAAAGTTTAATTTATGCTTTTGCTAATAAATTTTCAGAAATTGGTTGGTTTTAGTGCTATTGGTAAATAACATGAAAATATCTGTATAATAGATAAAAGGAATTTAACAAACCGTACAATTGAGAGCCTAGAAGATTAAAAAAATATATAGGAAAAGTGCTGAACTAAATGAATGGACGGAAGCATCAAGGACAGATGTCATTACGATTTATAAGTTGTTTAAAAAACCAATTAATCCTGCATTTTAAATTTCAAAAACAAGTAAACAGTGTGGATACCTTTGGATTGCCTCCCCCTTCCTTGGCAGCGAACATGAGTTGCAGAGCGGATTCCGCTAAAGTCTTGCTGTAATCGAGTATGTCCATCTGCCGCTGGTGATTCACTGAGTTGGAGGCGGCTCCGATGGTGGCGTGGGCCAGTGGCTCAAAGTAACTCGCCATTTGCGCAACCTGGGGTGGTAAGTGGAGGGTAGGGGGAAGTAATCTGGTGATTACGCCTGAAATAGCCAAACTTGGGTATTTGCGAGTTTATCTGTTGGTTATCCATTTGATGACTCTACCTTATGTATTGGGGAAGGTAATCTGATGATTACTTTGCGCTCTTGTGGTTTCTTAACATAAAACAATGATACCATACTCTCGTTATGTATAGAATAATCATAAAAAAGAGGTAAGTGCTTTAAATTGGGGTTGGGCTTTGAACAGCAGGTGATGCCTGGTAGGTAAAAGACGTGAAGTAAGAATTTTACTTTGGCTATGTCGTTATAAAAAGGTGTTTTATGTCAATTGCTTATTTCAAATTTACGATGCAGTATTAAAAAGAATAAAGCAGACAATACCTAAGTTGAAGGATAGGTTTGCTGTATGTGGCTTCTGATAAAAAAAAAACATGAAATCTAGTCTAATCAAAAATTCAATAACCAATTACTCCTTATTGAGAAGTTTCTAAAAGCAATCCGAACTTCTAAATATAAGCGACAATACTTGACTTTATAAATTTCAGCACAGATTGGAAAAACACACTGCAGTCGCACATAATTACCTGTCGACCAAGTTGAGCTGCATCCTCTTTAGCAGCATTGGCCAGTGGATCCACACACTTGTTGATCTGGTTCACCGTGTCCACAACCTGGTGGTTTAATCAGTTTTATTATTTTTAAGGATATAGTGATGATTAGGCAGTGGCCTATTTTGTAAAACTATTATAATTTGTGGATGATTGCCTAACTTACCACAACCTTCTAAGGTTTATCAGTTTTCTTATTTGTAATCAGTTTTCTCATTTGTAAGGATATACTAATGATTAGGCATTAAGCAGTGGCCCATTTGGTAAAGTTATTATAATTTGTGGATGATCTTATTTGCAACCTTCTAGGTTCTAAGATTTGCCTGTAAAAAACTTGTATTGAATGTTGTGGTAAATTTGTGAGTCAAAAAATGATCAGTTTTTCTAATATTCACAACAATAGGTGAATTTATTGATAGTCGAGAAGAAATTCTTAAAAAGATAAAAAACAATACTTATAGCGACAACGTACAATATTAAACATGTGTAGAAAAATATTTACCAAAACATTTGTAACTGGGCGAAAGATAATGGTAGTTTACTTCACACTTTTAGAAGATTCCTACCATTGCTTGGAATCCATTGAGTGAATTATCATCACGAGCAGGCAGGCTTTGGTCCATGGCGGATAGCGATGCGTCGTTGAACTGCTGGATGGATTCATTGATTCGGTCGATGGCTTCGTCACATTCTTTCTGACCCGGTGCGTTGTCCCTGTGGGTGGAATTTGGAAACATGATGCATAGATAGGATAGGATATTCATGTTTTTCTCCGTGAATGGGAAAACCAAGGGGGTTAGTACATGAGCAATTGTCAGATAGCTTCGCGGCCATTGTCGGGTTACCGCAGCTATTGTAGTGTGTTGTATACGATAGACACTATCCTTCAATTTGGTAGAATCCATTAATCCGCTGGGTTCAGGCAGTGTCCGTAAAGTGCTATGCCCAAGGATACAACCAACTAGCCAGCCACCAGTTTCGCACCTGCAACCTTTCAATTAAAAGGCGACGCACTGAACCACCAGGCTAACTGGCCGGACTAAAGATGTGGCCGAATAATTATTCTACACTTGTGTAAAATAGCAATACTGTAGAGCAGTTGATGTATAGTTCTATAAAACTCTAAAGACCGTCGACAACTTAATATCTACAAGTCGGCAGTTGCTGGAAAAAATCTTTAAATACCATAATATCAATATCTCCCAGTGCAGTAGGAGGCCATGTTTTTAAAACTACTATCTAGTGGCAAATAATAATATTACGCTCCATTTTCGCACTGTGATCATCCGACGCTAATAAAATCAGTTAAATCATCCGATAAATAAAGGAAACCACTGTTGACCTCTATCACAGTAGCCTCCCTAGTTCAGCATATTGATTAAAGTTGAAATAAATATTGATTAAAGTTAAAAAAATTAAAATTTGATTAAAGTTAAAAAAATTAATAACAAAATACTGATTAAAGTTAAAAAAATTAATATTCTGATTTAGTGTTTTTTTCTGTGCTTACATATAACATGGTTACCTTATATTCGCGATGAGTTTCTTAATCGAGTCAGAGACGACTCGAGAGTGACCGGCCATCACTTGCCAGGTGGGAGGATCCTTCGGGTTGTTTGCGAGTTTCCGGGCGGTTTTAATGAGCTCGCTGGAGCTCTCCAGCATCTGTTTTCCTGATTCGATGATCGGCCGCTGTGCTTCACGCGCCTGGGAGTGGAGGGGGGTAATGGATAGGATAGGATATTCATGTTTATCCCCGTGAATGGGAAAACCAAGGGGGTTAACACACAAGCAATCGTCAGATCGCCTCGCACCCACCGTCGGGTTACCGGAGCTATTTCAGTGTGTTGTATATGATAGACACATTCCTTCAATTTGGTAGAACCCACTAATTTGCTGGGTTCAGGCAATGTCTGTAAAGTGCCTTGCCCCAGGACACA
>CH002827.1:4554644-4565473 GCA_000149265.1 Ciona savignyi | reverse complement strand
GACATAAGATAAATTTTCAGAATATCCCAATGAAAAGACAGGCTAACACAAACAAATTATGCACTGTTAACCGGTATTAAAAATTTGATGTTTAACTGTTTAAATAAGAGTATTTTTATTCAAGTATTATAATAGCATATAGTGCAACCAGTTTAAAGGGTAAATCCCTTTTACAGTTTTGTTGTAAATATCAATAACAAAACTTGCCTTCTTTTGTGCAGGTGCTTCATCCACTATAGCGTCACGAACTAAAGAATATTCCTCATGGTTCACAATGCCTGAAGAAGGAAATATTTAAAACAAGGAAACACTATTTTATGATTAAGAGTGGTAGGATAGGGATAGGATATTCATGTTTATCCCCGTGAATGGGAAAACCAGGGGGGTTAACACATGGGCAATCATCAGATCACCTCAGGCCCACCGTCGCGTTACTGAAGCTATTGCAGTGTGTTGTATATATGATAGACACGTTCCTTAAATTTAGTAGAACCCATTAACCTTTCGATTAAAAGGCGACTCAATTAACCACCAGACTAACCAGCTGGTAACAAGACTAATATGTAGGACAAGACTAAAAAAGAGAAACTGTACAGTAAAAAAGGATAACTAACATTCAGCTTTAACACTGAAACATTAACTTAAACCAATGCCTTATACCCCAACCCATCAAATTTGCTGAATAGTAATCGCCCCCAACTTAGTTAAATAAATGATCTTGTGGTCGCATTTTCAGTCTAGTCACTAATCCGATTACATTTTAACAAGTTTAGACATGAGAAGGTTTCGTCATATGGCCTTTCTTTTCTATTAAATAAATAATAGATCCTGTTTGCCGGCTGGGTTAAATCAATATTTGGAAATAAGAGCACACATGAAGTAACCCATAGGCTTCTAACCCACATATTTCCGCTTTGCAATCTACAACTGTTTTAGTGTGGTGGACGTGTATGTTTAGAGTGATGTATAATAGTCGTAAAATACCCACCGAGTCTTGTGCAAATAGTGATCATAAGTTGGTCTACAGTGTTGCTGTCGTCAATCTAAAACAGAAATTCTCAGTAAATTTCACCGCTTGGAACAATTTTGGTGAATCATTACAACATACCATATGCAATAAAAAGCATGCTACTTTAGCAAAGATTGTTTAAATTATTAAGTAAATATCCTGAAGGAACTTGTTTTAAAAGGTTTAAAAAAAATCAAATACAACACAATTGTGGTTGAGTGTTATTACTTCTTCCCACTTGTGAAATAATGGTTATGGCCTATGGGATCACTTTCACCCAGTATAAAATGGATTGTACTGATGTGTGGTCCTGAGAAGTCTCTACTCAAACAATGTTCCAAAATAGTGTATTATAGCCGGTTGGCTATAAATCAAACTAGCCAAATTGGGACTTCTCAGGGGAATCTTACTACCGACTTAGTCTCTGATGACATTTAGTGTTTATTGTCTGACCCTTGTCCATAAGGTTAAAATGTCAATGACCAAGCATCCGTTGATCAAACAGAAAGAATAGGTAAATGCAAGACTTGCAAAAATGCAAATACATACCATGACAGTCTTAATAGATGCATCTAGGGTTCGTACTTTCAGTGGCCTTTGTTTTTGTTTGTACTCCAATATATCCTGTTAAAGAATTATTTTAGGAACCCTACTTCTTGTTAAAATGATATTCAGTATAAAGCTCCGAAACGGAAAATATATCAGTAGTAAAAAACAATAGGTAAAAATATTTAATCTTACACCATCTCTTAAAAGGTAGTATTCTAATGGTCGTCTTGATTCCAACCACACTCCCTTTTTTGGGTCCTTATCAGCCAGGAAAAGACTGTAGTCTTGTGCTGTAATACAACCAGTATTTGAATTGTATAGGTGACAGGTTTTGATTTGTATTGAATTGAACGGTGTTCCATGGGTGGTTCGGTCTAGAAAGTGGGCATTTAATCTTAATTGCAAGTTCCGTTCGGTTAAGCGCACAAAATGAAAAGCGAGGCAATTGGTAATAGAGCCGTTGTAAGCGGTATTGTCTGCTGTTAAGCGAATGAATGAACACAGGAAACGCCATATATGGCCAGGAGGAAGGCACGCGTGACGAACCTACGCGCTGTTATGTGACGTCACAAACTTTGCGCAAGCTAACATCAAGAAGGTCCACTTTGGCGAATTTGGTTAAAACAGCATTCGTTGTGTTTGCGGGTGGGGAGCGAAAGAGATAACTTCGCCGGAGCCACGATTTAAATTAAGTCAATTGACAAAGGGCGGTGTCGCGAATGTTTACTGTAGGCAGACGCCGATCGAAACCACACTTCACAAAACAGCTTTCGCGTGGCCTATATTGCAGCTTGCAATTGTACGGCGTGAGAACCGTAGGTGCCACTCAATCGGTCCTTATCCTTGTTTGTATTCAGGTGCACTCCCGCGTGCCTGTGATAATCTTATGCAGCACAATCGATCCTTTTATACCACGGGTAGTTAACCGTTCAATTACGAATTGATACTAACAACAAAAGACGATCGGTTATCACGGGATAACTAATCGTTTTTAGGAAGGTTGAAACATACCTAAGCCTACTTGGGCCTCCGGCGTCTTTTCTCGGATAATTCGACAAGCATCGTACACGATACAAGCCGGGTCGAACTGCATAGTTCGAGTCATATTTGACTGTTTGATCAAAATCTTGAGCGCTAGGTTCACCATCTTGGGACTCCTTGGTCTCTCGCTGATAAATTTCAACTTTCCAACAGATTGGTTTTGTTATTTGTTATACCACATTTGTACTGAATGTTACCTTGGAGTGAAAACGATACAGGTTAGCAATAGGTAAATTTTTCAACCTAGATGACAAAATAGAATGTCCTCGAAAGGGGCCCTTAATTCTGCTGCTGTAGGTATTACCGCGAAACATTAAAACATCTCTGTGACACAATAATGCATATACGTCTGCGACATTGTAATCTGGCGACCAAACTCTTTCTCTTTTTGCGTACGGATAAAAAATACCAAGTTATCAAAAGGAATTGTTAGGCACTTGTAATTCAATCATGCATTTTCCCCCAAAAATGCAACTCTAGTTGAGAGTGTTTGGGTTGAAATAAAACCATGAAATTCCTAATCCGCGATAAAGCAAATATTTTAATTTACGTTACTTTACCAACTCAAATTAAATTTGTAGTCCTAAAAAGAAATAAAAAATTACCGAAAACTGTTTATTTAAATTGCTATTATACTCGATTAAAGGAAATTAACAAGGCGCTTTGACTTTGCCTTGTGGTAAAGCGAATAAACCCGGACGAACAACACATAGGTGCAGGAAAATGTTAAAGAATTACTATTTTATTTATATTTTGATTCTCCGCAATTTCTGGTTTTATGATCGTTTCGAGAAACCAGGGTATAAGTAGGCAAAATTACAGAGACGTTATTAAACTTGTTTTGTGAAGCAGATTAACACCTAGCCACGGTGCACAGCGTGAATTTACTAACAACATAGTCCCCAAGCAACAAAGACAGTTTTAAATGGTAATTTCCGCTACGTATGATTGCAGCGAAATGATATCGAATCATAAATATGGCGACCGACTTGGTCTGCTGTGGTCTTTGTTGACATAACCTACTAATCTGAAACTTTTGATGTTGTCCGAAAACTGCTAACAATGTAAAGTAACAGACGGGTTGGGTTTAACACTGTGCATAAAACTGTAATAAATATGCAAAAAAATTGTTATGTATATTGAATCTAATTTTCTTACATCTTTACGTTTTATTTAATCCAATATTTTTACTATTCCTTCCACTGTGAAGTTGTTTATAACAAAGACTTCTTTTATTTGTCCGTTTCGTTTTCGTATTTTAAATCCTGACAATTTGAAACGGTTTATTTATCATCTTTCAATATAAAAGTTTTATTGACATAATAACCTTGAAAATTATATATTTGTAGTAAAACAGACTTTTAATTCAGAACTGTCTGTTTAACTTAATTAACTGTCGCTAATTAGATAATAAATAATCAAGTAAACAAAGAACAAATCCGCTCTAAAAGCTTCATTTCCCTTATTTACCGTCTATTTGTGAGATTTTATAACTTTAAACGCTGTCACGAAAAACTACAGTTTACGTTTCCATTACTTCCTTCTGGTACATCCAATCACTACAAACGGCGCTGGGCAGTAAAGTATCTCTATTAGGCTTGTGACTCATCATTAGTCGGTTACAAATATAATTGCAAATCAAAGTGGAGACTGAAAACGTGACGCGGTAAAAATTGCTACGGTCCTTGGTTCGTAAACAAACTACAAAATTCTTCTTTTTTACACATCTTGAGGACTACAATCCATTGTACACTGGTTTTAAAACTAAAAAATTGAATAGACTGCAGCTAACCTAGGTAGGTAGTATGTCACGTTAAAATCAGTTTCCGCGTTATGCTAACCTGTTCGTGCTGATTGATATAGGCGCTGTAGCTTTCTGAGAACTACTTAATTCCAAAATACCTAAGACGTACTGCCCTGAATTTGTTAGGAAGAAGGAACACTTTGAAAAGTGAGTGTATACCACTGCCACTGTGCAATAGGTATATAGAATCGAGACTGCATCCGGCTTGTAGTTGCGTTGAGTTTCTATAAGGTCAACTTATTTTCTACAGTTATACGGGTGCAATGACGAAACTCTATTTCCGCTCCTGTAACTATGAGATCTGAGACCACGTTATTAGAAAAAAAAACTCTTTCAAATGCAGGATAGACAAGAGACATTCTGGTTTTAGTTTCGGTTAGTCGAGTAAAAATGCGCGTTCGCCTTCACATGGGTGTTACTTCTTAAATAAACACGACCTGTTTGATAAATAGGACAAGATACAGTTCAATTTGTAACTGAGAATAAATCAGAGCAACGAATAGATATTGATAGGATGAGATTGTAAAGCGAAGTTTTTTTTAAGACATCGGTAATAAAAAGATTAACTGAACTCGCTGTAAAACATACGCACAGTGCGTTTAAACGTATATATCAGCGTTACAAAGCTAAACCACCTCTTTCTTAAACTGTGGTGAACTACTGTGGACGAGTTGACCGAAACACAAAAAATAGCATTACTTTGCTAACAAGATTTATGTTTTTCTACATATTTTTAGTACTAAGCTACTTTTTACGTAACTGGCAATTAACGTTTTGTGAGGTGAGAGTATGGTACACGAAAAATCGGCGCGAAAAAACGACTAAACCTTAGGCACCTTAGAGCTCATTTTCGTTGCTGTGCAGTCCCGCGAATTTCTGCGGTCACATATTAATCGCTCGAGTGGGCGGCAAGAATGTACGAAACTGGCAGCAAAACACGCGCATTGCTCGGAATCGATCGTACCTGGTTGAAATACGTGCCGACTGGAGAACATTAATGTGAAAGTTTCCGGACCGATTTTGGCCTTAATAACCTACGCAACGTTTTATTCGCGAGCTGATTAGGCCAAGACTGATTGGACTTAAATTAAATATTCAAGACACTTTTATAAAATCAAAAAAATAAAATTTAAGAATGAACATTTGCAAAATCTAGCTGAAATGTGTTCCGTCTGGGTTAAGGAGAAAATAATTCATTTTAAGTTTAATAAATAACTTTACTATACTTTTCGCTAAAAAAACATTAGGGATACTTTTTTTAATTTGATAAATAACATTTGTATATAAACACAAAGTCAAAAAAAACTTAAAATTTTGTAGTTGAAAGGCTATGGAAACAACCTCACTTAGACTAAACTTAATACTAAGATAACGACACACCATACATAATATAAAAATCTGAAAAATGTGTTGCTTATTGGCTTGTGGTCCAAAGACATTCCAGCACGTATTACTCAGAGATTGGGCTGTAGAAAAATGGTGCTACCAACCACACAATTAAAAGTAAAACTGCTCTTAAAAAAACACACACAATAAAATATGTTCTTGTTTAAGAAGGCAGTAGGTCTATTTTTAAGAGGCTTTTAAAATATATTGGGTTTAATACAAATGTAATATTTTTTATAAACAAACCCCAAAAAAACTTAACATACTTTTACAAGATAGTTAAAACAAGTCCTATATATTGGCTTGGTTGGCTGTGAACATTGACACACTCCAAAATAATGGCTATCAAGCATGCTTGCTATTTCTTATACACTGGTACTGTATTGTAAAATTACATCTAAAAGCTTAAATAGAGAAATACAAATATGAATTTGATACAGGAAATATTCTTGCACAAGCACAAATATACATAAAAGGCAAAGCAATAAAGAGAGCATAACAGTTAACACAAACCACCGTTATGGTGTATGAGGAAATCAAATTTATTACACACCCAAACGGTAAAGAGAAAATCACAAACTTGAACTTCGAATACCATTAAAAAGGTAATTCCCTGTTGAATGGTGCTTGAAGACTCATGATTCATTTAAATGTGAATCAGCTTATTTGCTTTGTTCACAAAATCCAAATCCAGCTGTATATTTTATGCTTACTAATTCTCTTTATTTGATAAAAATGCATAATTCATTATATACCAATAAAAAATACAACATAAAAATTTGTTGACAAGTTCTGCTTAGGAACTGCCTAACACATGAGAGCAGTTTTTTTTCATTTTAGGAGTTAAATCTATTGCTCCATTGTACAAAACTGTTGCAGAAAATGTAGATCCATTTTAATGAAATAAATGAAGATACCAATAAACTTAAATTTGAACTAAATTTGTGCATTAAGATTTTAATAGAAGAAGTTGGTAACAATAAATTTATATTGACTAGAAAAACAATGATAACCTAGATAAAAATTAGAGTTTAATTTCGTACTTGAACACAAAATATTTACAACTAAGGACTATCGAAATCGAAAAAACAAACAAAATAAGGTCTAAGGACAGATATTGTTTTCCTGCAAATCTAATAGCTGTTATACATATGTACATTAATCAAAACAAACTGTCTAGTGATGCACTAATACCAACAAATATACAACGATAGTCAGTCTAAGTCTAGGATAATAAGTTATAAACATAACAGAAAATGGGTTGAACAAAGCTGTGCATTGAGAATGTTGTTTTTTGATCAACTGACAGCTGTAAGAGATCATTGATAATATAACATCAACTTGCAATGTAGGTACCGCGTTCCGGTAGTGTTACTAACGTTGAAATAATAATTTCATTTTCTGAGAAAATAAACAACATAGTCTAATCCTATCCTATACACTTTAACAAATAATTAAACATACATACAAGACTACCGGATGTCTTGTTGCAGTACGCCCACGTTTGGCCCAACATAGTTAATCTATATATGTAACACAAACCGGCAGACGTGAATTACGAATGAATGAATGCCGGAAAAATGTTAAGTGTCGCTATTCAATCAAGCAGAACGATCTCTATGTCCAAAATCACGACAGCGTATAAAACAGGGTTGCCAGACGGAAAATCTGCCTTACGGCCAAACTGTGTTTGCTTTACGGCCAAAATTCGGCCAAATTGTATCAAGTACAAAATAAACCATTTAATTTAGCCAATTGGGCTATTTATCTCTATATTTGTTCAAAAATTGTATAATTTTAATTTCCTCCAGATTTGTCGAACCCATTCAAATACTATATAGGAATGCCGACCGTTATTATTTTATTTTAAAACGTCATAATCAGCTTTGTGATTTAGTGAATAAGATATTTGATATTATTAATTTATTTCCATATATATTTTTTCCCTTTATTTCTACTGTAGCGTAAAAATAATATGACGTTTTGGCAAAAAACTTGACAATATGCTTATACGGCCAAATTCGGCCAGATTTTTCCGCACGGCCAAACTATTTTTTTCGCGTCCAAAGCAATTTTGGTACGGCCAAATTTCTGAAATTTGGCCGTGAAAAAGGCCAAATGGCAACCCTGGTATAAAAACAAATCCCGACTTGTGTTTTCGTTTTTTTTTTTCCATATTTAATGATGTTACCGAAAAAGACCAAATAAGTTACAGCATATTTTATCGATGTTTAAGTATATAGCCAAACAATATTTGACCGTTTAACGTTTAAATAAAAGGCAGATGTTTGCATTTTGTTGCATGCTGTTAGATTTCTTATTTTATACTATCTGATTTTATGTACGTTTTTTAGAAAAAAATAATTGGTCCTTTTACAGCCCAAGTTGCTAATTCATAGGTTGTAGTATATTACTTAGTCATTACAATTTCTCCTTTAAAATTGGTCATAACTTTTTCTCATGAAAATCATTGCTGACACTTTTTATAATACCTCAAAAAATTAGTACTAAGACAAATATAAAAGTTGTGACAATTATTATCACAATAAGTTATTACTGAATCGCTATTTTCTGTCTTAGGTTGTAAAACCAGTAGTAAACATAAAAGACCAATCACTATGTTGAACCCTCACAATTTGACTGAAATTCTTGGTCAAGCGAATACTGGAGGTGTACAGAGCACTCTTCTCGTCAACTCTCACGGCGCTTTAGTTGCTTTTTCTGGGTTTGGGGACTCTGCGGTGCGCACCAAAGCAACCATTTCCAGCAGTATATGGTCAGCTTATGAACACACAAAGCACAACGCGTTGCACGAAGACGCCCTACAATGTGTGCTGATGGCTTGTGACACTGGACACGTGGCTATACAGAGAGCCGGATCGTCTGGCCTTCTACTGTGCATGTTTGCTGATAAAAGCGTTGAACTTGGGGTGTTAAAAGCCAAAATCGATTGCATGTCAAAATACTTAAATGGTCCATTGAACAATATTACCGTAGCTTAAGTCTGAGACTGTTATGTAGTATCATTTAACAATTTGTTGGTACCAAGGGTCACCTAGTTTTTTTTGCAAAATATGTGAATAGACCGATGGACAATAATATTAAATTTTCAGGATTGTTTTATCAAATTGACATTTCGTATTAATATTTTTATGTATAAAAATACCGGCATATATTTGTTTTATTATAATCCTGTTCAACGATTAATTTTTGTGCAATGTTTGCATTTAGCAATGTAATATTTCTGCAACAATGTCATTCACGGCTGGACAAGATCCCGATTTCTTTGCAAGCTACAAAGCCGCATCGAACAAGCTAAAAAAGTTTGTAATTAAGATTTGTTTTTAGATTGATTACGTTTTGCAAATTTAAAATGTCTGATTCAAAATGCCACAATATTGAATAATAATAATACAAAAGGTATATTTGTAATTAAGAAACATGGAAAAAATATATCCCAATTTTTAATTCATTATATACATATAAATGTATAATCACTATAAGATCTTGTGGCCTGCATTTAAATCAAAATTTCTGTATTGCCATGTACGATTAACATTATAGACTTTTTTTTAATATATATACTTAAATGCAAATACCGTCATTGAAATCAAAATAAAACTCCAACAAATTTACAGACGTTTTATGAAAAAGCCAAACATAGCAGAGGCCAGTGAGGAATTCGGACAACTTGCAAAATCTTTAAGTCAGCAAGGATGTATGCACTACGCAGCCTTTTGTTCTTTAGCTACTGCACGGTAATACTATTGCATCATGGTTGTAAACGTTATGTACCCTATATACCAGCGGTTCCCAAACTTTTTTGTTGGCGGCGCCTTTTGTAAACTTATTAAACCTTGTGGCTCCCTCATAAAGCCAAAATTTTCAAACTGCATGCATGTATTGTATATTGTATATCCGGACTATAGCATGCATTTGGATAACCATTCAAATTCTTTAAAACTATTCACTAAACTAATAAAGTGACGAACAGTCAATTAATGCAAAGCAGTTATTTGACAAACCATTATTCGAAAACAATGCCATGTTAGTGAGCAAATAGTGGCAGATAACACCGAACAATGGATTTTACAAGTAAAACGAATGCTGTATGCCAGTGTATGGGGTTGCACACCAGGCTCAAATATCTCCAATTAACGTTTTACTAGTGTAACACATGTACTGTTTTTTTTGTGAAAAAAAAACAATAAATGCAGCAACTTCCGCATGCTTTTGCGGCGCCCCTGGCAAAGTCTCGCGGCTCCCCAGGGCGCCGCGGCGCCCAGTTTGGAAACCGCTGCTATATACCATTAAGTTAGTTGGTTTCTTTTACTGTTTTTTTTAAGCTTAATTCATTATTTATTCAAAGTTTATTCTATAGGTAGGATTTTATTTCAAACGAGAATTGCTTAAGGGATACTAAACAAGAAAATGAAGCGACTTTAAATATATCAAAAAAATATTTACCATTCTAATATTCAAAATTATGACTATTCTAATTTATATGAATATATGTATAATTAGTATAGTATTTATTGCCTACCCTTACTTATTGTATCTATCCTCTTTTTCCACTACAACAAGTTTTATACCGGTACGAACATGTTACCATGGTTTTCTTTTATGCCGTTTAATTTTTTCAGTTGTGAACAGAACATGTCAAATTCAGCTGGCGAAATTCAAGGACTCACAGAGGCAGGCCGGCAGTTTTTAAAAGCTGATAAAAGCTTAACAGATATCATGTCCCCTAATTTTAATGAACATAGCAATTGTGCAATGAACTGCTTTGACTTTGCAGTAAAGGTAAGTAAAAGTATAAATTTTATACAAGTACCACTGTATGCGGTAAGTTTTCATTGTCCAGCACAGAAGATCCCAAACTGTTTGATGTCGCGAAATCCTTTCTAGTGTGGTTGAAATGACCTACCACACAGTGCCTTATAATTTTGTTATAATAGATATATCTATGCTATAGAATTTATTAGATTCTTTTTCTGTATCAAAGTAACGCATAAAATGATTACATATAAATCATTTATT
>CH002827.1:4531980-4550029 GCA_000149265.1 Ciona savignyi | reverse complement strand
TAAAAATCAAGTGCGCCTTTATAAAACTATTTCAAACTGCGAAAAGTGGAAAGAAGTGGGAAGCTGGGAAAGACCAGTAAGTTTGACATTCTGTAATAAGTGTTTATTTTAATGCAATCCCTAGAGCAGCGGTTCCCAAACTTTTTTTGTTGGCGGCGCCTTTTGTAAACTTATTAAACCTTGCGGCTCCCTCATAAAGCCAAAATTTTCAAACTGCATGTATTGTATATTGTATATCCAGACTATAGCATGCATTTGGATAACCATTCAAACTCTTTAAAACTATTGACTAAACTACGAAAGTGACGAATACTTAATTAATGCAAAACAGTTATTTGACAAACCATTATTCGAAAACAATGCCATGTTAGTGAGCAAATAGTGGCAGATAACACCGAACAATGGATTTAAGTAAAACGAACGCTGTATGCCAGTGTATGGGGTTGCACACCAGGCTCAAACATCTCCAATTAACGTTTTACTGGTGTAACGCACAAGTACTGTTTTTTTTGTGAAAAAAAACAATAAATGCAGCAACTTCCGCATGCTTTCGCGGCGCCCCTGGCAAAGTCTCGCGGCTCCCCAGGGCGCCGCGGCGCCCAGTTTGGGAACCGCTGCCCTAGAGTGTTTAGTAATTTTTTTCATGTAAACAAAAAAACTTTCTTAATGAATTTTAGAACCAAAAACGTTAGGCCAATATGACAGTGGGTAAAGCCTGTCGGTTATTAAATATATTATCATTAGCGTAGTCTGGTTGGTTTGTAAATCAATTTACGTTCTCAGATAATATTCATTCTGGTTTCATTTATAAATGGTAAGGTTCAGACCCGACGGTTTGGTGACTCAAGGACCATTTTTTGCGCGGTGGGCGCGAGGTGATCTGACGTTTGCCTGTGTTTAACTCCCTTGGCTTTACCATTCACGTTGATAAACATGAATATCCTATCCTATCCATGAATAGCCTTAAGATACAAAATGTTATTAAAATTTCTTCTGGATTATCTTCTAAATGTTAAAATTTGAATTATAATTGCAGTGTCTAACACAGGTAGTGGATTTACTCTTGTTATATAACAATGGGTCAGATAAATTTATGTTTCCATATTGGTAACCACTAGTCTAAAATTAGGACTTGAACTGTTTGTTGGAGAATAAGAAGTCCTATCTTTAACTGGCTGTAATCTTACTGGTTACTCCATCTACAGTGAAATTGTACCTAGTCACCTAAACCCTTATTTAATAAAATATAAATACAACATTTATTCATCAGATAGAAAATATTATGTGGATGATGCAATCTGATGAAAAACCACATCAATTATTGCTGCAACACAATTCTACATCATTGTGGTAATTTATTGACAATATAGGAGTATTCTTTTATCGGTTGTAATTTTACTTTTTTATTCTATATAGGATTATTTTCTTTGTGTGTAAGCATTGCACAGTTTTTCTTTTTTAAATAGATTCTATTTGAAAACACAGTGAAGATATAAGTAGATAACTACGCACAGTATTTATGTCCCTAAAATTTGCTATAATTTATACCAAATGAATTCTTTGGCTGCTATACACCGGGTAATGGCGTTTAATCAAACAAAAGTTAAATTTGTATGTTCTATTATTAACATTATTTGTGGCAGTGTTTTACCCACCTTTAGTGTTAAAATTCAAAGTAATCATGTTTTTACAGGTTGTCTTGTGTTATATTAGAAGGAAGTGGTTATGTAGACCATTACACGACCAACATAACTGGTACATGTGTAGCTGTCTTGCCTGATCTAAGTGTTGCCACCAGCAATTCCAAGCTTGAAAAATATGTTTGGGATGGTAAAACTAGGTATGTTGTGGAATTTACCAGTGCAGCACAGTGCCTTGTATTTTCTCAGGCACTGTGTTTGCTGTTATCATACTTCATATGTATAGATTATAGAATAGGATAATTATGTTTATCCCTGTGAATGGGAAAACCTAGGAGGTTAACAGACGGGCAATCCTTAGATCACCTCGCGCCCACCGTCGGGTTACCGGAGTTATGGATTACAATTTTTTGGAAAGATATTTCGCGCCAGAATGCAAAAATACACATTTAATCTATTCAATGCTGACACACTTTAAAAAATTTGTTTCAGTGAATTTAATTTGAAACAAACAATGCAACACCCAGAGAAGCCTGTTCTGTCATTGAGCAACTTAAACCAAGAGCCAGAAGCTCTTGTAGGATGCACATCTACTGACATGTTCATTTGGTTTGTATGACCTGCATTTTACAGTAATTTTCCTAAAGCCGGCTCCCCCTCAGTACTGGTTGCGCTTTACCGCACACTCTTCTTCAGGGTTTTATATTGTTTTGGTCTTAATTAAATTTGGTTTGCTTATTATTGTTCTTTTGTTTAGGTTTGGCGGCCTCGGCTATATTTATTAAATGATATCTTTTTTTTAAATGACGCGTTTTAAAGACTGTTCATTTTGCCGTCTGTTTCTGTGTCGTATTTTGTTTTAATACTGCGACAAAAAATGAATAAACTAAAAAAAAACATTTTTAAAACAGGAATCACATGAATGGATTAATGCTTCAAAAATTTTCACTCGGTGATAAAGGAATTGCTAAGAGTATAGTGCATACTACATGCCATGAGGTTAGTAGATCATGGGTCGTTTATAAAAAAAATTATTTTCTAAAAATTGAGAGCGCATACCAAACTATTTGGTTAATTGTTGTGAAGTTAACCTGTTACATTGGACACAGAAATATTTTATGTCAAGCCGATTGCATCTTATTGTGGTTTATTAAATTGTCAACAAAGCAAGCTAGTGCGATCAAAACCAGTTACTAGGTTACTTGAAACTAGTGGTTTACACTGTTATACAAAAACTAAATCATTGTTTTAAGGTGTTTAACATATCGCAATAGCTCTTGAAACTCAAACTGCATATGTTAAAACTCCCTCTCCCCTGATTTTCCAGCCCAGGGATAAATATGATTATCTGTTACCCTGATGTAGAAGACACTTTAATTTGTAAGAAAATAATATGTATTTCTAATATTAGAACTGCTACATTTGAAAGTATTGGTACTCTTTAATTGACTTTTAAGTTTCAAGTAAAAATTCCATCACACTAGGGTTTGCTCAACATTGTTTTGAACATAAAAAGCAGAGGAGAGCTAATATGCTGCAGTCTACTGTGCAATCCATTAAATGGCAACTTACAAGTTATTAAGAAAAGAAAATCAAGAGAAACTCAACCTAGGTATAATTTAAAATTACATTTTGTTACACAGCCATTAATATGTAAAAATCTTTTAGTTTTCTATATTACTTTTCTATATTACTAAGAAACAGACAATGTATTGAAACTGCACATATGAACTTATATTTTAGGCAGCAATACTACTATAAAGCCAGCTCAAGATTTCCGTTTTCTGATTCTGCATTACAAGGCTTGCTAAGTCAACTGTGATTATTTGATATTTTACTTTGCAGTGTTTTTCATTTATTAAAATAAAAAATAAATAAAAAAAGTGTTTGGTTGATAAATTTCAAATTGACTAGTGTTTATGTGTTCGGGCTGGTAAAAATAGGTGACGTTTGGTTTATGAAAGGCAAAAGACTGTCAACACTTGGTTTAGGGTCATATTAAGAGAGAACTAGGAGAACTAGTGTGGCCAGAACCCTTTCATGTAAAGGCATGTATATCGATTTGCATGCTATAATAAAAAAAAAAAAAATTGTTTTAATAAATCTTTTATGACAGCTTTTTAGCACAACACAACATTTTTTAATAAACTATATATTGATTCTGAAATTTTAAGGAACTTTCAAAGCTTCACGAAATTCTTCAGTTCGTGAGTCTTCACTACACATGTGGATGAACAGTGCAGCAGCCGCAGTTTTCATTCTTGTCTCCACTAATTCAAAATCATGGTGCCATGCGATGTTCCCCCATTTCGATATCTAGTTAAAATTGAGAAATTTCATCGATACATTTTTGAATGGAAATATACCGCCAGAACTTAGTTGTTCAATTTTTAGTTACTTTTCTACTAGTAACAGTGTTTTGAAATTTTTTGCGCGCTCACACGCGAATAGGTTTCGAATTCCTGCACAGCCTACAATGCAGACAACTGTACGCCTTTTGAGTGACACTAAGTATTTTAATAAAACTAATTATACTAATAGTAAAGAACAAATAATATAAATTGACATGGCGTTAAATAAGATTTATACGAACCTGGTATTCTTGCTCCAATCTTGATAAACTAACGGCTTCTTCAACTGATATTTCACGATCAATTAAAGCCAGTGGCAATATCAAGGATTTTAATGTGGACACCATTCTTTCAAATCCTACAACAAATTCATAAACATAAACTTCTTTCTTACCCACAGAACAGTGTGCATGACCAGATTAGTTTTTTTGTTTTACAAATATCAAAATACTCCATTTTACAGTAAAGTCAGTAATGCTTGTTTATGCTAAAGTATTTGCCTATTTCCATGGTTTTAATGTCTTTAGGTTAAATATACTGGAAAGAGTAGTAAAATAATTATTATGACTAGTGAACTAAAATTGTACAGTAGACTTTAAATGACGATTAAAATTCACGACAAAGATCCTGGTTAGATAACTAGTTAGGATAAGATATTCATGTTTATTCCTGTGAATGGGAAAACCAAGGGAATTATCACACGGGCAACCGTCAGATCACCTCGCGCCCACTGTCGGGTTACCGAGGCTATTGTAGTATGTTGTGTATGATTCACATGTTCCTTCAATTTGGTAGAACCCATTAATCCGTTGGGTTCAGACAATGTCCGTAAGTGCCTTGCCCAAGGACACAACCGACTAGCTAGTGACCAGTTCAGGGCTTCGCACTCAACTGCCAGACTAATCTGTCGGAAAATATTACCTCTGTTGATCAGTGTAATATTGGTTTACACTAATCCTATTGATGCCACTCTCAGGTGAGAACAAACCACATACCTATAACACTCCAGTAGTTGTAAGAGAGGAGATAGCGTGACAACACTGGTTCTGCATCGCCACTAATAACTGGCAGGGCAAACCCGGAACTTGGAGTGACATCTACATTATGTCGTTGTTTTAACCATTGGATCATAGAGTCCCATTTTTCTGTTTGCAGTTGGTCAAACTCTGGTGGTTCATTCATTCGACAGCTGAAAATTTAAATGACTGAAAGTTTTGTTACAATCTTAACAAAACATTACTCCAAAATGCGAAACAAAACATCAATCCAAAATGCTGGGAACCCCATAGTTTTCATATTGAGACACAAATATTTTTTTAATCCCTCCACTGTGCTTGCATTATGCTCTTTTTCATTGGATTTAAAAAACCCTATAAAATATTTTATACAATATCAATTTTTTAGTAACAATAACATACTTACAGAAGGGTATCAGTGTGCAAATATTTTAAACATGATGAAACAAGGCTTTCTGCCGGTACTGTACCTACATTCTCGACAGCTGAAAAGCACAAGGTGGTCTGAAAAAACAAAACAATTAACAATACACTTAGGCAGAGAAAATGGAAATTTTAGTTTTACAACCTAAATCTAGTTTTACATCTGAAATCCAGACAGGAAGGGAAAGGATATATAGAATTAGATATTCATGTTTAGTACTTCAATTTGGTAGAACCCAGTAATCCGCTGTTTTTAGGCAATGTCCGTAAGGTGCCTTGCCCAAGGACACAACCGACTAGCTAGCGACCAGTTTCGAATATGTAAAATAATTGGCAAATATTTATTAATCAAAGAAATCTGTGATGAAAAATATATTATTTTTGTATTAAGAATCAGATAACCTTTGCCTGTAGTTCAATTGCCCAACCTATTGCAATGTGTTGTTTAATATTTGAGTTTTGTACTTACATTACCACTTTAAATTACAGATGTTTGGTTGTAATGGATTACACAAACACACTCTTTAACATTCTACAGTGGCTGCGACTGGTATTCTGACAATTTTTCAAAATATAATGATGCAAAAGTCAGAGTGTTTTCCGAAAACCCAATTTGCAATTTTTATAACGTATTTTACTTCTTAAGGAAAACAAACTTCCTACAGGCTCTTAGGAAAACAAACTTTCTACAGGACAAACTTTCTTACAAACAAATTTCCTACAGGACAAACTTTCCTACAAACAAACTTCCTACAGGCTCTTAGTATTTTAATGGTGATTGCAAGTTGGCAAGCAGACTTACCATTGGCATCTGGTCCAGTTTAAGAACATTTTTCTGGCTATTCCACTCAATAGAAACAGAATGTGCCAATGCTTCAGTCGGCAGTTTAACAATATTTCCATTTGGAGTGCGGAGTTTTCGGTTATCAAGATTTATTTCAAACCCGCCTGCTCTTAACAAAATTTATTCAAATTATTGATTGTTTGTTTATATTACTATTGATCCTACCATCACTGTGGCAAATTCGTGCTTCTTTGTAAAACTTTTTCTTTCCTGAAATTTTACAATAATAAATCCAAAGTGTTTTGTTTCAATTTTTCTCAATAATTAACCCTGGTTTTGGCCAGTTGTTTAAGTACTATTAAATGATAAACAAAGTAAATGCCTTTAATACCTATGGCAATTCGAACTAGGTCCGGTAATCTTACATATGATTTTTGTATCCTATCCTATTTTCTACCAATTGGAGTTTTTAAGTTTTTTTAAAGTTGTAATTCTCACCTGAAAAATGTTTAACTTGCGTCCAAATGCAGGTACTTTTACAACGATGAATTTTTATTAAGGTAAACATTATTTCAATTAAATGCTGCAATGCATAAATCTTTTACATTCAGATATTAGCAGTTTATTTTACCAATTTTAAAATAAAAAGCAATGGACCGTTAAGTAGAAAATGATTCTAATTTTTGAAAACAGTAATATTTTAATTGCCCAATTTAAAACAATAAGGGAATTTGAACGAACGCACACAATTAAAATGTTAATACATAACTTAATCATATCAATTCAATAGAATCTAAAAGAAACTATGTTACGCTATGTTAAAAATCACATTGGACTAAAAAATTTTGGGAAAAATGGAAAAAAAATTAATCTTTCATTTTAATCAACTGCCATGTATAATCAACAAAAGTGGCTTGTTGCGCTATACGCGTCATTCTCTGGAAATGTCTCTCAGTATAAGGCAGCAATGACTCTATAACAGTCTGGTAATTTTCAATTTGTTCAAAATCCTGCGCTGTGGTGTTCGACAATATATACTTGATCACAGCGTTTGCTTCGTGGCAATTTCTCGAGTTTGTGTTCCAAGAGACGGCAAATTTAAGCAAGTCACTTTTTTGGTCCAGTCTCAAAATCGATAGATACTTGTTGAGAAAAGCATAACCATCACATTCCCACATAAGCTCCTTTATGACGCTTAACGCAGTAAATGGCTGCTGCAATTTTATCGCAAGATGTAGCGCTTTTTCATACTTTTTTTCTTGCAACAAATTTTGCAGTTCTTGGTGATTTAGCATTGTTTTTTGCTTTGTATCGATGTCAGTTTGCCTCTCCTCTTCGGTGACGTCTTTCCAAAATGCAATAATTGAATCTGCACCGCCTGAAATGATCTTAGTATCGTCTGCATTGCAGCATAGCGCCCATGCCTTGTCGTCATGTGCCTCAATAGTTTGAATACACTCAGATAACTTAATGGTCCATAACTTTAACAAGCCATCCGATCCACAACTGACAATTTGGGTTCCCTTTGCAATGAACACAACTTTCAAAACGGAGCAGTCATGACCTTCTAAAGTTTTCAGACATGTGAAATCAGACAAGCTCCATAACTTTAATGAACCATCCGCAGATGACGTGGCTAACACTTGATCCATGGAACTGAACTGTACGCACCAGATCCCTCTTTTATGACCCTTGAATGTACCAAGAACAGTAGCGTCCGAAACATTCCACAATTTTGCTAATTTGTCCTGTGATCCAGTTGCAATCAGCTTATCATTTGGTGACACAACAATCGAATTTATGTTTTTTGAATGGGCTATGACCGTGTGTTTAACACGTAGTTTATAGTCATTGTTTATTTCCCAGAGTTTCATAGTCTGGTCCTGACTGCCTGATACTATGAAGTCCATTTTGGTATTGGAACACGCGATAGCACCGACATCGTGTGTATGGCCGGCACCCACAGCCACACAAACAACACTATTTGTGTTTTCCTCCATTTTCCACAGGCAGACTAGATTGTCTTTCGAACTGCTTGCAAAATACTTGCGATATTTGAACACATCCACACATAAAACTGTTTCAGTGTGCTTTTTAAGAATCTGACAAGCAGAAGTCTCCAGATTGAAAACTTTGATATGTGGGCTGTTAGTCACCACAATTATATGACTTTCATCTTCCCCAAATAACTTGAGATCCACAATTTCATCATTGTAACCAACAAGCTGCTTGCTAAGTTTTAACCCCTTAATATCAAGACAATCAACACAATGATCAAAGGTCACGGCCACAATTTGGTTCAGACTTGGCATAAATTTTGCATGGGTGTATGCACTAATGACATTCGAGTCATTCTCAGGATTTGTAAAAACCAATTTTCCTGTTTTGCTGTCCCAAACCTTAAGTTGCCCTTTATTTCCAGCAGTAAGAATCAAAAAACCCGTTTCAGCATTTTCATCAAGGCGAAAACAACTTTCAAATTCTTTCGGGACCAAAACAACAGCTTCCACACTTTCAAATACAGGTATTACTTTAGAAGGTTCATTTCCGCCATCTGAAACATCCCACACACAAACAACATTGTCTCGGCCAGAACTAACAAAGTAATTTTCGTCGGCAAACACCAAACCTGTCACTGAACTTACATGACTTTTTAAAACTTTGACAAGTTTACTCGAATTGAGGTCCCAAACTCTTATGTTGTAATCATCAGCTGTACTGTATAAAGTTAGATTCTTAGGGTGGAAAGCGACGCAGTTTACAATACCAGGAGAGCCTCTGAAATTATGAGTGCAATACTGCCGAATCATGTCCCAAATTTTAATAGTTCCATCACTGCCCCCTGTGGCAAGCAAAGTGGAGGATGGATCAAAATCCATGGACACAATTGGGGACGTATGAATAGCTCTCCATGTCCGGACACATTTCACTTCAGTCTCCCATTCCCATTGTTTAAGTAGCAGTGACTTTGTGCTGGTGACGATCATTGATTCATCTGGACTTGCGATAAAACATGTCACATCATCCCCATTATGATTCAGCTCTTTTTCAACCAATCCCGACTTGATGTCAACAACTTTAATTTTATCCCCGCATGTGCATAATAAGTGGTTTTCATTATTCAAAACGTTAACAACGCCACCTGTGTAAAACGGCTCCCATTTTTTTATTAGGTCGTATTTGGCCCGAAGCTGTAGTTTGGTTTGGGGCTTTGTTTTGGGTTTTCCTTTATGTTGACTCATCTTTAATTACTTTTTAAGAATGATTGTAGAAAACAATACAAGATAAATCTGCATAAAAAAGTATAATGTTAGTGTAATGATTTAAAACAGTCTTAATGAGCTAGTTCTAATAGGTTTCCAGCAGGATTTGGCTTGGAACTAAATAGGTGAGTTATACAACGTTACAGGTCTATACAATAACGTAAATATTTCTATATTAGGACATTAGGTTATGTAATAGAATTAGGTTATGTAATAGAAGGGAAAAGACTTTATCATTATATATATTGTTATAAATATAAAACACTAGGTATGTCTTTTAGGTATATTTAATGTCGACTTGCCAAATGTACTGACTAACCAACAAATAAAAACGCTTAATAATATAACAATGCTACAAATTCAAAACCTTTCGAACCACGTGTTATGAGCAGGGGAATTCCCGTGAAAACAGTACGCCGCCGCATCCGCGTTAACTGTTACATTCGGGATTGATCTGATGTGAAAATGAATGCCGTCGCTACTAAAAATGTTAGTAAAAATAAGAGAAACAACAAACATACACATTATAGTTTCAAGCTGTGTTCATTTTTATTGACGATTAATCCGTGATTTACCTTTATTAGGTCACTATTTACATATTTGTAACAATTTATTACAATTTTGTTACAATATATGATTTTGTAACAAACTCTTTTTTTGCAGTTTGTTTACATTAGAAAATACACCACAGAACTATACCGGTATTGCACTATTGTGAAGTTATAAAAGCACAGATATAAAAAAGAAATGGATGTAATTACCAAAATCAAGGAAATGAAACAAGGTCATGTTTTTATAAAACATGAAGAGGTTGTTGCTAAAAAAATCCAAAAACTAATTAACGGAAAATCATCTTCACTTCAAGTGATCAGCGATTTTGACAGGACTTTAAGCCGAGCCACCTACAAGGATGAAAAGTGTGCATCTTGTCATGGAATATTAGAATCTTCTCTGATATTTAACAAGGAAACTCAAAAAAAGCTAAGAGACTTAAAGGAAAAATATTATGCAATTGAAATTGATCCTCATCTGGCAAATGATGAAAAAGCCCCATTCATGATTGAGTGGTGGTGTACTGCTCATGAAATAATGATCAGCGCAAATGTGAAAAAGTCAAGTATAAGGCAAGCTGTTGCTGAATCCAATGTGATGTTAAAGGAGAATTGTAACTGGATGTTTCAGCTTCTACATCAGAAATCAGTCCCTCTTCTGATATTTTCAGCAGGAGTCGGCGATGTTTTGGAAGAAGTGATCCGACAAAAGTCCTCTTTCCTGCCGAATATGAAAGTCGTTTCAAATATGATGGATTTCGATGAAAACGGTATCTTAACTGGATTTCATGGTGAATTAATACATGTTTATAACAAAAACGAAGGTGCGTTAGCACATTCTGCGTACTTTGACGACATCAAACACAGACACAACATTATTCTACTTGGTGATTCGATGGGCGACTTGCATATGGCTGATGGTGTCCAGGACATCAACACTTGCTTAAAAATTGGTTATTTGAATGAAAACGTTGAGCATATGCTGGAATCCTACATGAATGCATGGGATATTGTTCTCGTAGATGATGCTTCAATGGATGTAGCCAATGCATTGTTCGCTGCCATATGTGATGCAACTACGGACGTTATACAATAAAAAACTGAAACAACAATGTGTTTTTACATTTTATCATGCTGCCATACTTATCTTTAAGGGTGACTCTGAACACTGCTTAAGCTTTATACCTCTATTTGTATGACTAGCCTATATTATTGTTGGAAATGGTTGCTTCTAATGTTGTGCAAAAATATTACTTTATAGTATAATTAATTCAAAATAAAAGTGAAATGTGTAGTTTTATGCTACAAAATTCAGTTAAACATCTAGAAGAAATATGTTAATAACTTTAGAACCAAAATTGTGGGACATCTTTGAGGTTATTTAACTCTTCATAAGTTTTTTGGTGATATCATTGTATGGTGGTGACTTTTTATTTTACGGATAAACTTCAATGACAATGTATCAATCTATATCATCCATCTCAGCAGCAACATATAATAATAATATTTTTCTGCTAAAATGAACATCCGTTTCGATGGAAAAAGGGCTCTGGTGACTGGCGCTGGAAAAGGTACAATATTTTCTACCGCTGGTTAGCTTGGTTTCAACCCAGTGGATTGATAGGTTGAACTAAATCAATATATGGCTTTATCATTATGTGATAACGCTCCTGCATTTTCCAGCATATGTCAATAAAACATATTTTACATATATATCTAATACTCTGTGTAATAATTACCATAGCAATTTGAAATGAATTTAAGCAGAATTCTTATAACTGTTTTGTGAATAACTTTTATACAGAATATCTGGAAAAATGAGATTTGTTTTAACTCCAATTGTTTATTTAAATTTTGCCTGAACCCAGCGGATTAATGGGTTCTACCAAATTACAGGAACGTGTCTATCATATACAACACACTGCAACATCTCCGGTAACCCGACGGTGGGCGCGAGGTGATCTGACGATTGCCCGTGTGTTAACTCCCTTGGTTTTTCCATTCACGGGGATAAACATGAATATCCTATCCTAATTATTAGACCTAATGCTAATATACCTATTATACAGGTATTGGAAGAGATTTGGCCAAGAAACTGGTTGAATGTGGAGCTGAAACTTATGCATTAAGTAGAACCCAATCCGACCTTGATTCCCTTCAAATAGAGGTGCAGCTTGCTCGACGTAATTATTAGTATAAACAAAGAACAACTTTATTTGGCAAAATACCATAAACTAAATTAATTTTGCATTCTCAGTGTCCAGGGATTCATACAGTTCAGTGTGACCTATCCGATAGTACTGCCTTAAAAGCATCAGTGCAATCGTGTGGTGATATTGATTTGCTAGTTAATAATGCTGCTGTTGCATTACTGGAACCATTTCTGGAGGTCAAAGAAGAATTTTTTGATAAGTAAGATACTATGATTGTTTTTAATAATCATAAATGTTATTTGTTGCTTTGTTTTAAATTCCATTTTATTCCACCTTTAGGACATTCAACATCAATGTAAAAGCCCCACTAATGGTATCCCAGGTAAAATATTAAGATTATATTTATAGGTAAAATATTTGGATTATAAGAAGTATATCCATCCAATACCTTGCGTTATCCCAGTAGTCTACTCTAGTTGCTCTCAGAAGGCTTTGATTTAAAATTAAATTACCACCTACTGTGTATGTGTGGATTTCATACCACAAACATTAAGACACAAATTTGTCAATGTACCAAATCCATGCATATCACCAGATTGTGGCACGCGGTATGGTTGACAGGAAGAACGGTGGTTCGATTGTTAATATTTCAAGCCAAGCTTCAACGATCGGAATCGAAAACCATACATCTTACTGCATGTCTAAAGCTGCTTTGGACCAGTTAACAAGAAACATGTCACTGGAGCTTGGCCCACACAATGTAATATATATATATATATATATATAACTGGCCACTTGGTTATAACATTTCCATAGTTGACCATTTGGAAGGAATAAGTCAGATAACACTTTTTTAAGAGAAAATGTTAGTTAACTATGACAAGAATGAAAGAATCCAACCCATTGCATGATCAAAACTGGTTACTAGCTTGACGATTATGTCCTTGGACAAGGCACTTATCATACATCATCCAAAACCCAGTGGATAAACTAAAACTGAAAAGGTATCTTAATCATACATGTGCAACACACTGCAAAAATTATCTGAAGATTACCTAGGAGATTGTTTCCCTAAGTAATCTTGAGGAAATCACAGTACCTGTGTGATAATACCCATTTACCCATTCACGAGAAAAAACAATAGAAATACTATCCAATTCTACAATCAATCACTAACAAATCAAATTTTACAAAATAAAAAATTCCCTTCTTAGATCCGTGTGAACGCTGTCAACCCCACAGTTGTAAATACAGAGATGGGTAAGGTTGGATGGAGTGACCCTGCCAAAGCTAATCCTATGAAAAAGATGATTCCACTTGGAAGATTTGCAGGTAAAATCAACTTCTAGAAATGATTACCTTTATATTTCTAAATTCGACGGAAAGGTCAACCTTTGTAGCCACTGAAGTCTTAGCGTCCACATATGAATTCAATTCTTTTTATTATTATAAATTAAAATTTACACTAGAGAGTGTCAAGCACCATTATTTTTAAAACCCCTGCTGACTGTACGCAATATTTTTCTGGATTTGGATATGGTCGGGTTCTCTGGCTACATCAATGTATAACGTTTGTTTCTGCAAGAAAAAACTAATGGGTACCCAGTACCCACCCAAGTTACCAATTCAAACTTAATATCCATGTTTTCTTAATATACATGTTTTCTAATTAAAGTATTTGTGTTAGTATACTAAAACAAGACAATAGAAACATTGATATTTAATCAATGTATACTCATATTTTTTGTTAATATTTACATTCTGTATTTATTTATCTTAGTTTTGTGTTACCACCTCATTCATACGTAATAAAATTGTTTTATCATTGTTTAGAGATATTTTATTTTTAGGGTTTTGTCAGGTATGCTAGGTAATTTTAATTCTAGTTTTCTGAAAGTAAATATTCCTTTTCTAAACGGAGATATTGGCAATAACGCTAAAATGCTTAAAAATTGGCCACTTTTTTACATTTTCCCTGATAGCGGGAATTTTCCTTGGGTTTGGGTTAATTAAAGGTTGTAGCATTTCGTATAGTATATATTTGTTTTAATTTATGTCTAAAATATTTTGTGTTTTAACGTCGTTTTTTTTGCGTTTCAAGTTTACCGACTCTCACGTTTTATTACTTTGTACGTAATTATCACCTTGTACGGGCCTTTTGTATTTTTGCCATTTAAATCATTAACATAGTTTTTTCACCCAATTCCCCACAGTTAGTCAAACGTGCAGATGTGAAACCTCTGGCACGTAAACTTTTCGCACCTTGTAAATTCCCTATATATTCTGGAAACTAATATTATAACCTACTATTAATATAACCTACAATAACGTACTTGAGATAACTTGCGTCATGCTGTATAATGTACCTTAGACTATACAACTGGCGTCATGCTGAATGACGTACTAAGTAACTTGAGTCCTGAATAAACCGTATATTGAATGAGACGCAGAATACAACTAAACTGTATCAAGAGTTATAGACTTCGAGTTTGAGATTAAGACTGTACAAATCGTGGCTACAATAATTATTTGTAGGCGATCTGTAGAGAGTGAATTTATAGACTTACCGCTGCGCAGCTCGCAAGAGACCGTAAGGCAGCCGGCTAAACAAGCTCAGCCAACTACAAGCAATCAGCTTTTAAAAAGCGCGAGCCCACAAGGTCAAGGCATGCCGGTTAGGATTCCTGAAAGTTGTAACCTACTCTTCCCAATGACCTGGTCTGACCTTTATGTGGAAGTGCTTTTTTACACTCAATTACAACACTTTTTTACATTTTCACTCAATTGCAATTAACAGAAGTACGTTGTTGCCGATATCTCCGGATAAGAAAGGAATTAAAATTACCCAGTGTGCCTCAGGAAATCCCCCAAAATAAAATATTTTTTTACATTTACACTCAATTGCAATTACAGAAGTAGAAGACGTTGTATCGGTGATTTTATTTTTGCATCGGGAATTTTCCTTGGGTTTTGGAATAATTAAAGGTCAAGGCTAACTATAGGCATGCCGGGTTAGGTTTCCTGAAAGTTTTAACCTACTCTAACCTTCATATGGAAGTGCTTTTTAACACTCAAATGCAATTACAGAAGTAGAAGATGTTGTATCGGTGATTTTATTTTTGCTGAGTGATAAAGCTGGGATGGTGACTGGTTCCTGTCTCCCGATTGACGGTGGATGTCTTGGTTCGCTCACCATTTCATAATCAATCACATCGAAGTTATAATTTATTGCACTTGAATAACAATACTACAATCAATACATTAATTTATTCATATACAACATATAAATCATATAATCAGCATTGTTGGATATATACTTTGTAAACAACCAATCCAGCTAGGTGCATATAAGTTTTATAACCTCATATGTCAGTAGTTCAGCTAAATCGCCTATTGCCGTGCAACTTTATGAATAAATCATTTTATGAATTATTATTAAATTATTTTATAAATCATATTGGTCACCCCCACATTTATGTCAGTAGTTCAGCTAAATCTTCTAATGTCAGTAGTTCAGCTAAATCTTCTATTGCCAGGATTTTATGAAGCATATTGATCATCCCATTCATGTCAGTAGTATAGCTAAGTCTCCTATTGCCGTGCAGCTTTTGTGAATAAATCATTTTATGAAGCATATTGGTCAAAGAGTTTATCAATATTCTCCACCACACTTTCAGGAGTGTACTTCAAATACTTGTCAATGTTTTTAGTGAACTGCACCATTCTGTACCTGTGGAAGAGAAATATTTTTAAAACTGATGATCTGGTAAAAATTTACTTCATTTTTTTATTTGAATATGGGGTAACGAAAAACAAATTGTCTCGGTGTTATACAAATTAATTTGGTGTTATATAATTCTCATATTTCAATATATTTGTACCTTGTAATTATTTTGCCGAGTGTATTAAAATATAAAGCTAACATTTATACAGCCTCCCTTTCAAAATCTTATAATATCACACAAATTAAAATATAAAGCTAACATTCATACAGCTTCCCTTTCGAAGTCTTATAATTTCACACAAATAGGCAACGATTCTGTGTCATAATCCGTAGAAAATTCTGGATAATCCATGGAAATCCGCTGAGGTTTGTGTATTAAAATATAAATCTAACATTCATACAGCCTCCCTTTAGAGGTCTTATTATCACACAAACAGCCAGTAAATCAAACCAACTTTTCATGCAGCTCTGAATACGCCGACCGAATTCGACTTTTCACTGAATTTCTGATTTCTTTTTTAATATCAGAGCTTGGCATCGCCCATTGCTGATGGGTTTTAACCAGGTCCTCGAAATCGTTGTTGAAACTCTTGAATTTATCTTTCACCACCTGCTTGTCCTTGTCTTTGAGCTGGAATGGTGTATAATGGATAGTTAGACTTTTTAAATTTAAAGTTTTGACAGAATTTTTAGTAATTACACTGCCAGATTATTTCATTGAAATTTCCATGTGTTATCTGGTAAACGTATTTCAAGGTTAATCCATGGATCAGTAATAATAGTGTACTGTCAGCTATGAGTGTAAGAAAAATCTATTTCAAGCATTAGTCTGCAATATCACTGGTTTCTGGCAGCAAAATTCTGCTACACCAGAAGCAAGGCCTATTAAGTAGTAGCTTCTTTAGATTGCATGATTATTTTACTGCAGGTAAACACTTGAGATATATAATTTTGCTAAACCAGAAGCAAGGTCCATTAAGTAGTAGCTTCTCTAGATTGCATGGTTATTTTACTGCAGGTAAACACTTTATATATAATTTTGCTACACCAGAAGCAAGGCCCATTAAGAAGTAGATTACTTTACTGCAGGTATGAGGTAAACACTTCAGATATAACAATATTTCCAAGTAATCACCTTGCCACCAGGTTGGACTTGTATGGGAACTCCTTTATTGTCGTTGTTCAAATAGCTATCGAATTTGGTCCAGCACTGCATGTATGCTTGTCTCTGCTCCTCAATAAATTCCTTGTAGAACCTCTCAATCTCAGGCGTGGCTATCTGTGCCAAAGCTAAAAGGTTGTGCCTGAAAAGTAAGAAATAAAAATATATTCATAAACATGGTGGGATCTTTATGATATATCCGATTACCACATTTGTTTCAACCTTCGCAGTGTTTTGAATACAATATAGACTTTTAACAATGCTACAGTATTATTCAACCAATTAAACCACTCAGTTCAAGGCACTTGTCTATATAGTGTTTAAAAAACACGAACCCCTGTATTAATCCAATAACTTTCCTCTTTACTATTTTTGGCCAGATACACTACCACTGCCAAATTAAAATTTTTGATTTTTTAAAGGACGAAAAAGACACTATTACAAAAAATTTCAACCATACATTTTTGCTTGTAATTTCGTAATCTATGATATCACTATAATTGGATTCCACTTAAAGAGGTTTAACAGCCATTATAACGCAGCAATTAGCCTGCGGTAAGTGGTGTCTAAACTCATTTAACAGCACATCACTTATAGTAGCATACCCACCTGTTAAGAGCTGTAATAATGAAGTGGTAATTGTTGAGCAGAAACACAGCAGCCAGCGAAAGGTCAACGTAAACACGAGATTTGTTTTCGAGATTTAGTTTTAAAGCACCAAGAACTTGACCTGTGAAGACAAATATTACACAAGTTATCAGAAAATGAATATTTCATAGACTAATTTAAAAAAATGATGAGTTGTAACAAATAGTTCATACTGTAAACATATGCAATAATAAAAAAGCAGACTAGAATGTTTAGACAAATGCCTTAAAAAGAGAGTAATACATTCTTCCTGAATGACTAACCCATGCGAATAGGCTTAAATTAGTAGGGAGAAAATTGCATCTATTACATGAACTAAAATTGTGGTATAAAA